>RJWH01003505.1:120267-151105 GCA_004363575.1 Solenodon paradoxus
AGACAGACAGACAGAGAGAGAGAGAGACAGAGGCAGAGAGAGAGAGAGAGAGAGAGAGAGAGCGAGAGACAGAGAGACAGAGAGAGAGAGACAGCGAGAGACAGAGAGAGAGAGAGACAGAGGCAGAGAGAGAGAGAGAGAGAGACAGCGAGAGACAGAGAGACAGAGAGAGAGAGAGACAGAGGGAGAGAGAGAGAGAGACAGCGAGAGACAGAGAGACAGAGAGAGAGAGAGACAGAGGGAGAGAGAGAGATGTCTAATCCCTTCTTAACTCGCAGACTATATAAAACAGGCTGTGACTGCGTGGGCCACTGTCTGCCCACCCTGCACCCAGTGAAAGCTCCCCTCTCTCGCGTGCCCTGACATTTGAAATTCTTAGGAAAGTTCCTTTGGGGGCAGGAGCCGCTTCCTGTGCCTTGCTAATAAGATGCAGTTCCCCTGAGGGACTGGGTGACGGGGACCCCAGGCAGCGTGGAGTGCTTGGCGTCGCCAGGAATAGGAGGCTGAGCGTTAGGGACTGATCTGGGAATAACGCCGGTAGCCTGATCTTTGGTTCCAGCCAGTTATCCAGAGTTCAAGAAAATATCACCAAACTTTGCTGTGCTGCCCTGAAGCACCTGCTGTTTTGCTTAGAAGAATCAGGTCCCGGCCACTTCTCTCTTTCCGTGTCCCCTGCGCCTTCTGCCTCCCCAGCGAACCGCACTGCCAGGCAGACAGCCGAGACTGCACAGCCGGGCAGCCGCCTCTGGGGGCGCACCGAGGGTTCTGAAACAGCAGGCGGGGCCGGGGCGCGGGGCGCCGGGGGCCCGGTATTTCCAGTTGCTGCCAGATGGGGGCGAGAGTGGGGCGGTAGAGGATTCCCCCCCCCCGCCCGAAGTTGCGCACACACCAAACCGGAAAGACCTGCCCGAGGTTCAAGGGGTGGTGGATGCTGACCTTGGGCAGAGGCAGCCCGGGGAGGCAGAGGACGCTGGGGTCCCATGGGACCACCGCACCCCTCCTGGCCACAGTTCATCACTGAGGTCTCCAGGGCTACAGAAACAAGCCTCCCCCCTCCCCAAACCATTCGCTCTGTTCCCCAGGCAGGCCTTTAAGAGCGACACTTTATTCCACAATCAGAGAACCGGCTGAAATAGAAATGCCACGGAGCATGACTTCCAGGGTGAGGGCTCTTCGGGGTACAAGGAAAAAAGGGGTGGGAAATGAGAGGCAAGCCAAGCATCTAAAGAAGCAAGCTGGGCACTGCTGAAAAATCACTTGGTTTACACCAACGATGCTAAGAGAAATTTAGGATTTTTTTTTTTTAAATCAGGGTAACATTGGTTTGCATCTGTGAGTAAGTTTCAGGCGCACAGTCACCCTGGACCTCTGCCCTCCACGCCAGCCCACCACGGAGGAACTCGCAGCCACCGGCAGCCAGTGACCCCCCCTCCAGTCCCTGCCCCCATCCCCTGGTCCCCCAGGTGTGGCCATTCTGATGTCAGATTCGAAGGGTTTGCTTTTTGTTTGCTTTGATTCTTCCATTTATGAGTGACATCTTATGGCACTTGTCTTTCTCCTCTTGACTTATCTCACTTAACATAATTCCCTCCAGATCCATCCAAGGTGTTGTAAATGGCAAGATTTCAGCTGAAGGGAATGATTAAAGGCAAGCTCTTAATTCCCCGCGGAGATAAAGGCAAACAAGGATCAAAGAACCTCTAGGTGGCGGCCTTATGAGGCTCTGCTCCCACCCGAGGGGCCCTGCTTGCGCTTGGTCCAGACCCCCTTCTCCAGCCCCCTAAAACCGCCTCGCCCCAAATCAAACAAACAAAAACAAAGACAAAACAGCCTGGATCTTGAATCCCATGTGCTGCAAAGAGCCCTCCCTGGCCGCGGGATCAAGACTGAAGAACTCACCAAGAGGAGACTGTGCAGGCTGGTCCTACCCCAGACAGAGTGTGGGAGCGCGGGGCGCGCACGAGGCGGAGGCCGGCGCCGCGCCGCTCCGGCCTCTGCAGAGCCCGCCGCAGACGCCAGAGGGCGCCAGAGGCCGGGACACCACTCACCTCGCGGCTTGCGCGTCCGGTGACTACGGTGACTAAGGCACAAACTATGAAAGCGGAGAACACGGGTTCGAGACCCAGGGGCGTGCTAAATAAATAATGAAAGGCAAGGGATCACGAAACACAGCTGCTTCTTTGTTCATGGAAAGAAGTGCCATGCTGGGGGACAGAGCAGAACGGGGGTGCCTTATAACCACCTGTGGGTTTCAGATATTGAGCTAAATGAAGCACCCCATCTAGAACCCTGGGTCACTAACAAGAGCTGTGAAAATGCTACAAGGCAATAAAGTGTGATGGTGACAGCCTGGCCCATGAGATGAGAGGGGTGGAAATGTCCCTGAAGCTCTAAGACCATGCGGCTCCTGCAAAAACCCAGAAAGAAGCACCCTAGAAGCGGGGCGCTGTGCACGGACTTTCAGTGTAGAAGAGCAGTTATGGGGCTCCCAGCTCTCTGGGGGCAGTGTGCCTGAGAAGCAGGCGTTCTGTGGACCCACCTCCTGTCATGGGCACCGGCACTGCAAACATGAATTGATGTAAATGTCAGATGAAACCTAATTGGCAAGCTCGCCTCTGCCATGGAGGGAAAGAGAGGTTTTACTGCAACTGTTAGCAAAAAGAGTTGGGGGTCACCCCCAGTGGACCCACGGCTGGCTGGAAACTGGGTTTACAGGCAGAGCTCATAAGGCCGGGCTCTGTTGAAGCTCAGACCCTTGCTAGCGGGCCTTTAACCTTCAGGCCTCTGTTCTGTTAAACAGGGGTGTTAGCGTCACTAACCACAGATGAATTGCAAAGATGAAATGAGATATATCCTTAGAGCACTAATGAGAGGCGCGCATGGTAGAAGGAAGTACATAGGGCATGAGTGTGGCATTGTCTCTGACAAGCCCCAGGCCAGGTCATTGCCAGTTCCCCCTTAAGACAATCCCCTTGACTTGCAGGACTGGGCACAGTGTCTAGGGAAGGCGCTCTGCCTTCCGCTACTCAACTAAACAAACACAAAGCTCCTCATTCATCCACAGGAGGGCTGGAATTCTATATGAGACATTCCTACAGACCACCTTCCTGGATGAGAGGACTTGATATTTTTTTAAATGCTCTTTCTTTATAAATGAATATATAAATGAAATATAACTTCAATCAGCCTTTTTTTTTTAACTAGGCAAAGTGATTTAGACATTAACTTGGAAGAATGTGTAGAGTGCTCATGTTTTTTTTGAAAAAGTTTAACAAGAGGAGCTATTATCTAGACTAGATATTAAAAGCCAATGGATATGCACTGATCATTTTAAGGGAAAAAAGAAATCAACACTGACTGCAAACATATGGTCATCAAAACCATATGGTAAGTCATCAAATGGACTAGAAAGCCAACTGTGTGTATAAGAACGTAACATGTAACAGGACACAACTGTGTTTTGGCTCCTAAATGATGCTGGCATTGTCCATGCAAACAGTCCATCCGCTAGGGAAGCATAAAGGCAGACCTGAGCATCCTCTGTGCAAAAGTTAATTCCAAAGAAAAGAAAGGTCGGTGTGTAAACAACGAAATTTATAGACAAAAGAAAAGAATATTAAGTTCATTTCTATGACCTCAAAGGTAGCCGTGAGGGAACTTTGTGGGACAAGAAACCCCAAATCCTACAATAAAACCTATCAACAGGCTACAGAATGAGTCTTTTCCTGAGTCTTGGAATTTCCAAACTGAGGACCCTGGGTATCTGTGTCCTTGATACTGAGGGAAGGATGGGAGACACCCCAGGTCTTCTCCAGGGCAAACCCTCAGGGAACAGTTAGCCGATCGGTCAGAGAAAGCTTGCTTGTCCATCAATATGAAACACCTGACTGAATGGTAGGCCATTCTCCCATCTAGGGGAGACTCATTAGGAAGAAGATTTCTTTAAGAGGATTCTCAGGAATAGGGACCTCTGAGGGTTCCCCTTCTTCTCTTGGAGGTGGGGGGGGAGAAGGTATCCTGTCCACCCCCTCAGGCCAGACAGGGAGGCCTTAGAAGAAGCCTCACTAGACTTGGGCAGTGTCCAGAGGGGACTGACCAGAGATTCTGCTTTAGAGCTGCACTGACTCTCTAAGGCTGTGGAAAGCTGGCAGCCACCTTATGCCTTCAAGGCGGCCCACTGGGTGAGGGTAGAAGATAAGCTCCTGACCCGATGCCTGGGTTACAACGCTGATCCCCATGGGGCGGAGCCCTCTCCTGCAGTGCACATAGTGCTGACAAACGCTTTCCCACCACTCATGGAGTTGGGGGCCATGTTTCTCTGGGACTCATGCAAAATGAAGACACTAAAATAAATGACCATCCAGGGTCTTCTAAAGCTCTCAACTCTGATAATAAGTCCTTGGATTGAACAGGATGGTCTCTCCGGACATTTCAAAGGCAGAGGAAGTGGTGCATTTGTTGATCGAGGGTGGGGAGAGGGTGGTGTGAAGTTTCTAGCTGAATTCACAGCACGGAAGAACGCAGCACCTGGAGGGCCAGGGACACCCAGGATCAGCAAGGTAAGACCTGTGAGGTCATGACAATAGAATCTAGGATCTCTTTTCTGCTCTTCAACAAGTTTGCATGGAACGGAGAGGAGTTATGTGTGTGGGCACTTTGCACACTATTCCCCACACCCCACCATGGGCTTCTCTGCCCTGGGGACTCAATGCCAAAGGGGGACAGCACCTGGAAAGGGAGGCTGGCCGGCACTACCCTCTTCTCACACTGCCTGGACTTTATCTCCCCAGCAGGGCTCTTCTCTGCCTGTCCCCACCTTCCCTCTACCTCCAGGAAGGAGGTGGACGCTCACCGAGGACCAAGAGGCGGATGCGGGACTGGGAGGTGCCCTGCAGGTCCGACATCAGTGACACGGAGCACTCGTAGGTGCCATTGTCATCCATGGTCAGCTGATCGACGGTGATGGAGGCGTCCGCCTGGTGGGCGTTGCCGGATATATTGACTCGATTCTTATAAAGGTCACCGTAGAGGAGCTCTTGGCTTGAAAATGTCCAGATGAGCACGTTTTCCTGAGAGAAAGAAGAAATGCCTGTTGGCCTCCGTGGGTCGAGGGCCGGGGGCCAGTGGGAGAGCGGGAGAGGCACCGGTGCCCGTGGGGGCAAAGAAAAGACAATGTGACAGCAAAGTGTGGAGGTGGCACATCTCAGTGCCGGTGCTGGTCTGACGCTTTGCATGTCAGGAATCATTTAACCCTCACGAAACCCCGCTGGGGTAGGTATGAGGACTGCGCCACTGGCACAGGAGGATACCAAGGCCCTGGGAGGCCTCAATGTCTCCCAGAATAGATTGTTAAGAGGGAAACAGCCCCGCGCAGAACAGAGCGTGTGGAGTATATGTCATGTGCAGCCACACATGAGCAGTGGACCTGGAAGACGTGGGGGTTTGGGGCCAAGCCCTGCACAGTCAAAAAAAAAAGACGACTATAATTTTGACTTCCCCAAAACTCAACGACTAGTGGTTTGTTGTTGACAAGAAACTAGTGGACAATAAAGCCGAGGACACCGATCTTGTGTGCCGGGCCTGCATGCCCACAACAGAGGACACTGGCAGGAAGGAAACTCAGAAAACCACAAGAGGGGGAAAATGTGTTTGCACTTATGTGTTTCTATACTGAGCGTTTATGTCATTTGTTTAGAAGAAAAGCCACATGTAAGTGGACCCTGGCAGTTCAAACCTGTGTCTCAAAGGTCAAAGTGCACACAGATACGTCTGTATACGTGTGACTGGACACGCCTGGTCCATGCGTGGTGCATCTGTTGACGGTCCCCTCAACGCTGATAAGAACAGAGCTGTTGGCGAGGGGACAGAGGACTGGGGGCCCAGGGCGTGAGGTCTCACAGAGGTTTCACTCTGTGCCTTTGTATGGTTCTGCCTTTTCATAGGCATGTACTGCTCACATGCGGGTCCACTCTGTGCACTGCTGTGGGGACTCACGTGCCCCCAGTGGAGGCCATTGGTCCTCTGCACAAGAAGTATGGAAGCGTTTACCCTTTGTGGGAATGTGCTCTCCGGTACACCTGCTCACCCGTGAATGACCGTGTCAGGGTTACTCCTGTGACAGGAAGACTGGAGATAAGCAAGTGTCTGTCATCCAGGGGCTCTGGATCAGTAAGTGTGTCCCCACCCGGGGCTCCAGGCAGCTTTCAGTGGGGCGAGGATGCTTTCTGTGGGGCCATACAGAGATGCTGCAGGAACCATGGTCGCCTGAAAACGCCAGGGGACAGTGTCTGGAATCTGCTGCCTTTTGTGTCAAAAGAAGGGAAACCGGTGCTACAGACACATGTGTGGGGGCCAAACCTAGTATTCACATTTTCTCGAATTTCATAAAGATCTATTGGGAGACTACCCAAGAAACAAATTGGTCCTCCTTGCCAAGAGTGATATTAAAAATACTTATCCAACAGCAGAATCACATCAGTCAGAGTAGATGCTGCCCTCAGACAGACGAACCCCTAGAATCAGCCCCGCCGGGGTGGGGGTCTGGGCGGGAGAGAGGGGCGAGGGCATGGGAACAGGGAGGGGCAGGTTTGAGGGTGGCGGTGGAGGGGTGGCTTCTAAGTGTCTACTTTTTAAGATGTTTGAAGTTTTGATCTACCGATTAAGGTATCTATTTCAAAAATAGAAATAGAAAATAGTCTCCTCCCTACTCCTCCAAATAACCCAAAGAGGGAGGTAAGAGAACAATTACACGATAAAATTTGACTTCAGGGAGAGCTCCGTTTTAATCAAAGGGACTAAACGGGCTCAAAAGATACAAATGAGGTCATTTGAGACTGGTCAACAAAAAGAATTTTAGGAAAAATGACTTTTTCAAAAAATAAAGGTAGCAGTATGCCCTGGTGGCCTAGAAGTTACTCCACCCGATGTGGCCACATAATTTCACCGTCCTTGGTCAAGACCTGGGGCTGGCGCCACAATTCGGATGAACAACTCAAATAAAAGAAATAAAAATGTTTCTTCCTCATCGCTCTTCCTTCTTGCCTATCTAGCCGAGTTCATTCCTGCCTGCACCTTTTCTTAAAAAAAAAAAAAAATGGTGGCTCAGTAGGGCTCTCCCAGGGTCCGGCATTCACTGGTCCTTCCCCACACAGCCCCCTTGGGTGCTAGCATTTATTCTACCTAGCTGTATTGAAAGGCGTTCTGAGAGGCCACGGTCAGATGATAGTCACTCCCGTGACGAGTGGAGCCCTACCGTGTGGCTCCTCAGAAGCTTGTCCCACCGGATGAATCCTTCCCGGTCGGGGGCGGAAGTGCGGTAGGTACACGGAAAGGTAACGCTCTTCCCCCGCGAAGCCTGCAGCACTTCCTGCGGAGTTTCCACAGTGATGGCATCGGCGATCACCCAGGCTGGAAGAGAGTGGGAAGCAGAAGGGGACGTAAATGGCAGGAGCAGACTCACTCATCACCACAGAACCTCTGAGGGGATGTCCAGACATTCTGTCTCCTCCAACCACAGCCAGACATCCTGTAGCCACCATCTTGGCCACAACCCCGCTGCCGCTCTCCCACAGGGCTGGGTGAAAACCAATACCCTGTCCACCCTGTCACCACCCCTCAGCTTCACAGAGAAGTTAAGAAACACTAACACTTCCCAGCACTGTTGGGAGAATTCGATGAGATGATATGTGTCAGTACTTAGCTTCTGGCATGTAGAAAGCTCTAGATAAATATACCCCACCATCTTTGTAGGTTGTGATGATGACTGATCGGTTCATGCGTGTAACCAATATTTAGGGAGCACGTAAAGGTGGTGAGGAATGCCAATGAGTGAGATTTAATAGAGGCAGAGACCTTGAGGTAAAGAGTATCCCCATGAGTTTGTGTGACCTCACCAGAATCTCCCCTCACACCTGACATGTGATGGTGACTTTCACCATCAACAAGAGGGAAACTGTCTCTCCCAGGCTAGTGCGCCTGTGACCAGTGTGGGTTCCACCTTGTGGGGCTTCTGACCCTAAGTCATGAGGGGCCATGAGCTTTGCTGACCCCTCGAGCCACTGTCCCTGAAAACTTGATCAACATTCTGTGAGGGAGGGAAGCAGTTGCCTGTGCAGGCATTGGGTCACAGCCCTTGCTGAGTGCTCAAGGGACAGTCGACTTCTGCTCCTCATGTGTGAGCCCAGCTAGTTGCCTGGCTGCCTGACTGACATGGTGGGATGGGGGATGGGGTGGGTGTATCCCCTCCCCGCCATGGAGCCTGCTACACTGAGGATTCCTGAGTAAAATGTTTATTGGTGTCATTTTAAGTCACTAAATGATGGGGACGGGGAGAGTCCTGTGAGTCCCTATGGAGAATCTTCCAAGCAGGGGTGCAGGTGGGCGAGCCCGAGAGGCACAGGGGAGGGGGGAGGAGCAAGGGAGGAGAGGACTAAGGTAGAGGATCTCAGCTGCTTTGATGCAGGTTAGGTTGGACATGCTAGAGGGAAAGGAGAGACACAGGATTGGCCGGAGCTACTGGGGTGATGGAATTGCCATTTCCTGAGACAACAAAGGCTGCGGGAGGTGGAGGGGGGGCAGGTTTCAAGGTCAAGATGAGGCATTCGTGGACGTGTGAAATCTGGGATCTTTCCGCCCAGGTGGACAGGTCGAGGGTGAAGTTAGGTAGGTCCAGAGTTCCATGGGGAGGCCGTTTAGGGCCAGAGCGGGGACAGGACTGCCCATGAGGGCATGTGGACATGAAGGGGATTGGGCCAGGTGCCGGGATGATCCAGGACTCCGTGATGGGGACACTGAGGAGGAACCAGCAAGGGAGAAAGGACGCTGGCCGGGGAGAACCAAGAGAGCGTGCCTCTCAAAGCCCAAGAGGAAACGGCTCATGAAGACAGAGTGGGTCGGCCGCTCAGGTGCTGCAGGTGTGCTGGGCCGGGAGCTGGGCACCGCGACATGACCGCTGATGTCCCACACGGAGGAGACCTGGACAGTCCAAGGAGCCGTGAGGACGGGGCCTGGATGCAGAGAGTTCATGAGCATGTGGGCCCAGAGGAAGCAGGCAGCTCCTGACAAAAAGCGGGGAGAGGAGAGAGGCCACAGGAGCTGGAGGAGGCAGTGGGGCTAAGAGTTTTGTGTCTTTTTAGTAAAAAGATGTGGTGACTTAGGTGCTAAGTAGGAACAACCAAAACAAATAAATAAAAGTCCTTCCTTCCCTCCTTCCTTCCTTCCTTCCTTTCTTCCTTCTTTCCTTCCTTCCTTCCCTCCCTTCTTCCTCTACCTTTTCCTCCCTTCCCTTCTTTCCTCTCCTAAAATAAATGTGTTTGATGATACAAAAAACAGTTTTGCCTCCATGTTCTTCGATGAACAACCAAGAGTGCACAAGAACAGGAATGTAACCACACCTGGTTCAAGAGACGGTGAAGAAGCAGATGCGCAGTCCTTCGAAGTCTTGCCACCAGGAGGCCTTAGGAGGAGCCTGTCCCCCTGAAGACGTTCTCTGTCACCCAGCTCTGAAGAGTCCACCATCCATCAACATTCCCGGCCAAGCACCATGTACCTCTTTTAAAATGCAGGTGGCCGGGGACCAGGACATCCTGGCAGTTGCTCCTGCTTTTGGAGGCAGTACTTCCTTCGTTAAAACACTTGGTGGAGGAAACAGGCCCTTCCAGAGGGCACTGTGCAGAGCCTAAGCTCAGAGAGCTGGATACTGCGGGAACGTCTCACGAAACTGTCAAAACCAGCCTCCCCTCCCTGCCATTTGCATATTTTCTCCCAGGTGACACCAGTGCTAGAACCCACTGAGAACTGGCCCCCCGCTTCCTGTGCCGTTGCCTCTCCTGAATGTGCCTCCCCTGTGCCCAGGGGACCCACCACCTTCTCCTTCAAAAAACACTTTCGACCATAGAACAATCGGGGCTGAGTGCTGACCCTCCTGCGGATGAAAATCAAGCATAATTTACTGCCCTTACCTGCTGTTGTTGGGGAGTCTTATCAATAACATGCAGTGATTTGCATCATCCCAGAATTGGGGTTCAGGGCTACTGGGCATGTGGGGAGCAGCCCCTGGCGCATGGGGGCAGAGGACAGAGGGCAGAGGGCTACGGTCTACCTGGGACAAAGTACTAACTTGCAGTGGCTGGAAGGAGACAGACTTGTCCTGGCTGCCAACAAAACTCATTTCCTATCTTGTCCCTTATCCCAATCACCTCGTAACCCCACACACACAAAGTCTGAGATGCTTTCTCCAGCCCAGCAAAAGCTATTTAATGCATGCTTCCAGAGGACGGCTCTCTGTGAGCTTCTGGGTGTCAGAGAGATACCCATAAAGTCCTCCTCATCCCTGTCTGAGTTCATGGACACAGATGGATTCATGCCCACAGAAAATCCTTTTAATGGAGCCCTGCGTGTGGTATTCACACATAGAGGAGAAATCCCTGTGGACTTCTTGTAGGAGAACTGGAGCTGGTAGCTGCATGGAAGCAGCACCCACATCAGAGGTGAGGCTCTGCCAAGCGCAGGGTGGGCAGGACACAGAAGGTGTCGGGACGCCTCTTCCCTGGAGGACACTATGGACCATCAACCAGCGCTACCCCCTTCCTTCCCTCTCCCAGACCTCCTCAGATTCAGAATCAGCCCATGTCTGCACAGCTCCCTGTTGAGGGCCCACTTCTTGGAGCAGTTTACATAAGCTCTTTGCACTGGACTCTTCACTTCTGTGAAGATTACACGACACGCACTGTAACTTTGTTTAGGATGGTTCCTAAGTCTGATCAGCGCTCAGTGAATGAGCATGACTACTATGCAGAATTTTTTTCTATCTGATCACTGCTCCTTTCTCGCCCCATAGTCTGTTGTTGAGGTGCCTGCTTGTTCAAAGTTCATCACAAGGGACGACCCCCCACCATCACCCCGGATGACCTGTCAACGAGGAGCAGTGACTGCCAGTCATTACTGCTAAAGGACAGATTGGTTGTAGAGATCATTGTAACAGTGAGTAAAACCCACTTTATGTCGATAGCTTGGTGAGGGAGATGGAAATGAATGAAAGAAAAAGCTCAATAAAGAAAAACTTTGAGCCAATGTACAGGAGTGCGGTTTAAGTGGGTTTTGTAAACTCATGAAGGATTTTCAAGGCTGATCCTGGACCCTGAGGCTCACTTACATTTTCCATAATTTTAGATATGAATTGATCCTGTTTAAGAACTTCACGCCAGCAGCTGGGAATCCTCACAGCTAATCTCAGCCCTTTCCACCAATTCAGTGAGTGTGTTCTTCTTCTGACATTACTGCCAACAAACACATCTGGATTGACTTAATTGTTTCCCACCAGCAACTCAGGGGCTTCTGATATTCATAATCACTTGCTTTCTCGCCTTCACCCAAAATACGCCCGGCTCACTCCACCTCTCCCCATAGGGTCAAATGTTACTAGCTGTGCGTTGCGCTCTTTTTTCTCTTCTAATGAACTTTGCACATCTACTCGGCAGATGAGGCAAAGCCACCAAGCGAGCATTTAATCCATGATTAGAGAGCTAGCAAGTGGAGATGCTCATTTCTAGAAACTTCCAATGGCCTCCCTCTCTGCTTCCTGTACAACTCTACATTGGGGGTCTTCTTTCCAGTTGCCCAGACTCACTGTCCCTTATAGCTGCAGGTCCCCCACCCTGCTGCCTCCTGAGACTGGTTCCCTCTTTTTCACGAGTATCCTTCCTTTGCTCCTCACTCCCTTCTCAATTCGGGGCTCCTCGGAAAGAGCATCAGCGAGTTCTTCCCACTTCACCCACAGAACCGATAGTTCAGTGATGTATTCATCCTCCTAGGAGTCTGCAAGCTGGAGCAGCAACGCTCACCTGCAAGGACAGAGTCACAGATTCTCCTGGCACTAAAGCACTTTGTGATGAGGACATCGGGAGCACACACACGGTCCCTGAGAACATGTCCTAACTCTCCCAAGTGACGATGACTTGGGAGACACAGTCCTTACACCGCCACCCCCATGAGTGCCTGCCTCCTGCTCCTTCTCTCGTGAAGGTTTATGGAACAATTAGCAGAGTGGCCAAGAGTCCCCGTGCTGGAGGCAGCCGCCCACACTGGCCTCCTCATTCTTCTTACTGTGTGACCTTGGGCCACTTCATTGACTTCTCTGTGCCTCAGCAAAGGTTATTATCTGACTCAAAGTATTTGTGAGGGTCGAATGGCTTGATATATTTAACCTGCACATCTTTTGCATGTGAACAAGTGCTAGACAGCATTCTATAGCCTTAAGTCTCTGTCCTTGCAGCTTTTCATCATACCCCGACGGCTCAGCAAAATGCCTACCACTGAAACGGTGCTCAAATAAGTGGTATCTGTCAGTGAATGAATGCTTTCCACAGAATTTAAGCTGAAGGATGGATTTAAGCTGAAAGGGTTTGCAATTAGAGAAACTTGGTTGAAGAACCTACCCCCCTGGTGGCTAGAAAATGCCCCCCAAATCAAATAAAGGATCAAAATAGCCCTAAAAGGGGAAAAGGGAGCCAGCAATAGGCCCCAGAGTAGCAGCAGAGCGGTCATCTAACCTCTTTTTGGAACGAGGTGCGCAGGCCCAGCCTGAAGCGTCAAAGGCTGCTTGTAAATAATTAAGGTTTCTTAAGGAGGTAACAAACTGTCTCTGGATTGCTAATCGGAAAGAAATACATCCACAAAGATAATGAAATGCTCACTGGAATTGGCTGCTTGAGGCAAACCCAGGACTCTATGGGAACCCCTGGGAAACGTTCCACTTAGGGGAATCCATCTGCTCAGGGAAGCCACATTTCAGGGAGGAGGCAGCCTGGCCTGCCCAGGGCCAGATATGAGGAGAAGGGGCTGGTCTCTGGGGAGGGGCAGGCTGGCTGTCTGGCCTTCCCAGGTGCGGCCCCTCTGCAGGGCTCAACCACAGGGGTGGGGAGTAGGGACAGGTGGGGCTGGGAGGGGGTTGGAACTCTAGGAATGTTCCCTGAGCCTATAACTAGGTAGTAAATTGAGACCCAGTGAACCTAGCCCTCCATCAAAACTGAGGAGTCTACGACATTTAAATAACATATAATCCAGTTATGGATAAACTAAAGTGAGAGACACAACAATGGACTGAATAGCTCTCTTTCAACCCGCCTGACCCGCTGGCAGACCCCTCTGGGCCCCATCTATCGGCAAACATTAGCATCTTCGGATTGGACTTCCCCAAACAGCTCACCTCTCCCGCTGCTGATTGAGCAGGTGCAGCTTGAAAAGGCTCTGAAAGAGTCTATTCCTGATGTTGAACTTGAGTTCCTAAGGGATTGAGCAGGAAGGGCGGACCTGAATCCAGAGAGGTTCCCTTACTCCCGGGGGTAGAAGACAGAGGCCTGGTGGGTTTGTGGGACACAGGGAAGGGAGACACTGAATATAGGGGTGAAGCCAGATGGAGGCAGACCTCTGCCCAGGAGAGGAAGGGAAGGAGGGAGAGGAAAGGAGAAATGAGAAGGGAAGGAGTGGGGAGAGGAAACAGGGGAGAGGGGAGGGGAGGGCAGGGGTCAAACCCTGCAGGTGTCACCTGTCCTGGGAGCAGGTAGCAGGCAGGGGCGGGCCCGTGGGCAATCCTTTCCCCACTTCTCTCCCATGAACCTTGTGGGGTCCCAAGTGGGAGCACCTGTCATCTCTACATCTGCCCAGAGGGCATTTACAGCACCTCTGACTCACCAGGTGGACAATGAGCCCAAAGTTCACTGGTATTGAAGGGCAGGGAGGTGCCTGGGAAGAAGGCGTTTCCAAGTGTGACAGTTGGTGGCCTGGCCAGGTTGGAACACCAGGGACAGGGTGACTCAGGAAAGGAGAGGAGATGGGAAGGAGACCCAAGTGGCAACAGGCGGGGCTCAAGTCACCTCAACCTTGCCTGCACTCACTCACTGTCTCAACACCGAAATTTCCACCAACCATGTACAAGGCTACACATTTGTGATCACAGGATGTGACAGAGGAGTTGGGATCTTTGAGCTGAGATTGGAGATCAGACCCCGAGCCGGTGGGAGTAGGGGTAGGTGGGGAGAGAAGAGCATTGTGTGGAGGTCAGGGTGTGGGAGGTGGGCATATTCCAGAAACCAGAATAAGCCAGGGTGCAGCTGTGATTCCCAGGACTGGTTTGGGGGCGGGTGTCATCTCCTCTGTATAATATCCTTTAGGCTCCCACCGTGACTCCAAATTAACTTACAGACCAAGGACAAATGGTTCTATCAGAGACATTTAGGACAAATCCCCTATCTGCCGTCTTTCAACTTCTCTGTCCCCTTTCCCTCCTCAAGACCCTCCTACAAAGCAGTTCTGGATTCACGCCACTCTCAGTGGCCACAAACATAGGATGACCCAAGTCTAATAGGCTGTGACTATGATTTGAGTCTTTATCCTCATAGTAATGGGAAGGGCTTTACACAGGGGCTGTGACCAAGTCATCATTTTATTTTAACAGATCATTCGAAGCCCTATGGGAGGGCAGCTCAGAGAAGGCTAACCAGGCTCACAGGCCATTTAGAGGGCCTGGAAGCAGCTGAGAAGAGTCAGCTTAATCAGTGAGTCAGGAAAGGAGAAGAAATAGAGAAGAATTAACAGATTCGAGAGATGTTGGAGGGCTCAAATCATCAGAGCAGAGTTACAACTCAAATTTGTAGCCAAGGAAGAAAGGGATATCCAGGGTGAATGGTGGTTTAAAATATGGTCCCCAGATACTTTGAAACTCCTTTCCTCTACAAGTGGGTTCATCTCCCCTCCCTTGGATCTGTGGGTTCTGTGATGGCTTGACCAGTAGCACATAGTGGAAATGATGCTAGATCAGTTTCTGGACTAACCAGAGTTAGCATGAACCGGCCAGCAGGGAAGGGCGCCATCTTGGAAATGGGTCTTTCCGCTCCAATCAAGTCTCCCAGCAGGGTCAACTGTTCCTGTCAAGCTCTGTCCAAATTCCAGATTTGGAAGCAAAATAAATGATTTTTGTTTGTTTTGTTTTAAGTCCCTAAACTGTGGTATATTTTATCATGTAGCATTCAAGCACTGTAACAGATGCCTGCTAGGTCTCTGGCTTTCATTCCTACATGAATGGAGTATCATTTATTGATACAGAAATCCTGAATCACTGAAAAAGATCCAGGTTTGGAAAGAAAGATCATGAGTCTGGTCTTCAGTTTGTGAATCTGAAGAGTTGTTGAGAATCTAAGTTGGGAAGTCACGTGGGCTGTTGGGTTTGTGAGCCTAGAGCTCGGGAGAGGTTGGATTTGAAGACAGTCATTCAGGAGTCACTGGGAATAAACCTCTACTTGAAGATGTGGGTGCAATCTAGAGCGAGAGGAGAAGAGGGTAGAGTTGGAGGGGCGCTGACTTTGCCTGGCAGGCAGGAGAGAATGAGGCTGCAGAGGAGAATGGAAGGATGGGCCAGGGGTATAGGAGGAGAGCCAGGAGATCAGCTTCAGGATGGAGGTTGGCAGATGCTGGATTAACCAGGTGCACTTTCTCCCAGGTTCCTGGTGGCCAGCAGGTAAGAGGAGTGGCCTGGGGCTGGGACTCTGGAGGGCACAGGCAAAGTGAGCATCACCCTGTGCCCTGGAACCAGATCTTCCCTGGAACCTTGTTTCTCAAACTATCATCCCTGGACCAGGAGCAGCATCACCTGGGAGCTTGCTAGAAATGCAGGCTCTTAAGGGCTCTCTGGACATACCGCATCCATCTGCATTAAACACGGTCCCTAGGAGCCACGCACGGGAGGGCTGGAATGCCCACAATTGAGCTCAGGCACCAAAAGAGAAGTTGGACAGTGACTCGGGAGACAGCTGGGCAGTGCAGAATCGTGCCACAAATTGTGCACAGCATGTCAGCCCCAGCAACAGTCCTCTCTTCGTTGAACCTGCTTCTCCCCAAGCTCCAGTGCATGACTCTAAACCTAGGCTGCATATTAGAGTGAGCTGGGAAAGTGACTTTTTCAAAATCAGAGAGAAGCCCTTGGGAGCTGATTCACTGGGTGCAGGAGACTGGTCACCTGGACCCTCACACTCAGGGGACCCAAAGGGGTGGCCAGGTTGACAGCACTGTCCTAAATCATCTCTGCTGTCCCGTGGAGCAACTCAGCTCTTCCAGGCAGACCTTGCATTACGACTTCCCCTTAGAGGACTGGCTGTTTTAATCCCGACAGCATCTCTCCTGGGCAGACAGTGTGGTCAGGGGCCCACAGAGTCCACAGTCACACAACTGCCCATCTTACAGTGATCGGGCCACATGCCACGCTGGCTCTGTCCAGAAACCCACCCCCTCAGGGTTGACATTAAAGGGACCCGAGGCCATACTCATACCTAACCCTCATCAGATCTGCACATCTGAGGCTGAGAGCTGTGCGTGTCACAGCACCTCACTGGTCACTGCGTGAAGCTGAGACATGCAAGTGACACTGAGCTCGGACATGCATGCTCTGCCAGGACAGACCCCAGGGAGCTCCCGAGATGTGTGACTTCGGAGCAGGCAGAGATAAGGCAAGGAGAGGAAATGATCCTGCTGAGGTTGTGGTTCTAACGACCAACCTCTAACGTTCAGGAACTTGCAGACTTAGTTCCCACCCAAAACCCGTCAGGGAGCAGGTGTCCCTGGGTTTATTGAAATATTTTGAGATGGAGAAGAATATTTTGAGATGGAGAAATAATATTTCTCAGTGTGCCTTGGTGAAGTAGCACTTAGGTCAATCACCTCCAAAGGAGTATGGGCCATACAACCCTGGGTTCAATTCCCGGATCTGCTGGGAAAACAATCAGTGTGAACAACTGAATAAAAATAAAATAAAATGCTTCTTCCTCCTCTCTCTTCCTGCCTGCCTGCCTATTCGCCTTCATTCCTGCCTGTATCTTTCCTTTAAAAACAAAATAAATAAAACTTCTCATCTGGTCGATTTGGCTGGGGGTGGGGGGGGGTGGGCTCCTTTGTTTCTCTCTGTAAAGTGGGTGTTTCCTAAGCGTGTCTCATTTAAACTTCAAAGACAGTTCCTCTAGTTCTGAGAAGGTGAGGCTTGTTTGTTTGCTTATGTTTTTTTTTTTTTTTAACCAAGCCTTCGAAGACTTTAGTGACCTGCAGAACTGCTTCAGATATTTTCTTTCTCTCTCTTCCCGCAGCAGTCACTTCCATGACGTCAGGTCTTTGCTGAGTCTGGCAGCTGACTGCATCCCCGGGGTAGAGAAGTCTGATTTCTGTGCACACGCTGGCATGTCCTCCCCAACAACTTTTGGGAGCACTGATAACCCAGACTCCTCCACAGAGACTTCGGCTTGTTCTTTCCACGCTGCTAACGGCAGCAAGAAGAGGAACTGGACTCCACTGATGCTTCTAAGGCGCAGGCACTTTTCTAAGGTCTTTGCATTTGCAAACTCATCTAACCTCCATCATAACCGTGTGGGGGTACGATGTGCGCCTCCCCCCAGCAGAGCTCACTCTCCGTGGCAAAGGCTAGACCTGAGATCCACAGAAGTGAGATAATTTGCTCTGTGCCAAAGGCAGTCACGAAAGAGGGGCTCCCCACCTCAAGCAGCAGTGTTGGCAGCGGGGTGGATCGTAGGCGAGGTCACGGAGCTGCCCCGGGAGGGACAAGTGATTACTCGCTGTTCAGAATGGGCAGGCTGATTTTAGCCGGTGCTAGTACTGCTCTTACATTCTCGAAGACCCCCTTCTGTTGGCGTCCCCTCTCTATGGCCTTAGTGATATCTTCTGCCTCACCCTTCTATGAGTCTTGGGGCCTTTTCTCAGTGTTGATCTGCCCAGGAGATGAGCAGAACCTGTTATTACTGGGCAGGTTCAGATGGAGAAAGAAAGAACTGAGAAGGCCAGTTGGTCCTCAGGAGCTCAACTCAGTCCTCCCTTCTGTAGGAAGCTTTCCTGGGTTCCCCTGCTCCTTCCTCCCTCATCCTTTCAAGCAGCATGGTGGATAGAGCCCCCTGGTTCCTTTTAGGTGTGACTTTGGAAGGTCTTCATTGCTTACTTGGGTATGGCAGTGATTTTTCACTCCACAGATGTTCCCACTAGGCACACTGTCCATATACTCAGAGTGACCACCATGCCTAGCTGCCCCTGCCTCGTGACCGCAGCCCCTTTTCCTTATGGAAGGTGGGGAGTGGTTCTGGGATGGAGGGGGCGGGGCAGAAGACACACCTGAGAAGTGGTCCCCTGGGCAGATTCACACAGGGGTCATAGACATTCTCATGGGAAGAGGGTTCAGCCTTAAGGCCACTTCTTACTTGAAGCTGGATTTTCATGAGGCCAAGCCCTTCCTTTCCTTCCTGCCTGGCTGAGGGGTGTGCACTGGTGAGGGAGTGAGGAGGAGGTGGAGGACAGCGGGAGATTGGGGGGAGTCTGGCTTGCAGAAGAGAATCTCAGCATCACTGGTCCAACCTGGGAGGGTGGTTATTTCCTTTGGCTTCACCCCTTCCTTCCTCCT
This sequence comes from Solenodon paradoxus, assembly GCA_004363575.1. Taxonomy (NCBI): domain Eukaryota; kingdom Metazoa; phylum Chordata; class Mammalia; order Eulipotyphla; family Solenodontidae; genus Solenodon; species Solenodon paradoxus. The sequence goes on from RJWH01003505.1 coordinate 138,710, forward strand.
GTGAGGCCAGAAGCCTTCTTCTGTCTGGATCCCATGTCGGTGATCATTCCAGACCCCTCGCTCCTGCGGTGACTGCACAATCTATGACCTCAGTAAAGAGCCGTTTGTGAGGAGGGATGGCTCATGCTGGCCCACTAACCTGAGGACGACGTCCTGGCGTCAGAGGGACTCAGCCGGAGCTAATCCATCTTTCAGATCAGCCTCCAAGCTGTTTACTGTCCCTACCCCCGCTCTGGGCCACCTACCTCGCAAGGGCTCCAAGGTCTGATTTTGAGAGACAGAGACCATGAAGGTCTGGAAGTCTCCCAGCCCCATTGAGCCGGCTGTGGGGTCACACCCAGAGCCTCCTCGGTCCACCGCCCAGGCCTTGGGGCCTCCAAGTCTCTGGAATAATTATTTACTGCCTCTCCAGATACCCATCACACTTTCTAAATTGCAAGCCGATGGAATTTCTCAGTGTGGCCAAATACACTGAATTAAAGATATTCCTCAAATCCCCCAAGCCCGGCTCTCAACATCCTTGCTCTGTTTGACTCCCCTCCTATGTCCAGGACCTTAATATCAAGTCCCCGGTCCTAACCCTAGACATATCCAGATACCCAATGACTTTGCTAACCAGTGCTTGATTTGATGTCAACCATTATTTGAAGGAATGTCTGATTTTCTAGGGTTTCCCATCTTCTAAGTTTTCAATGACCAGAGTTTCACAGGGGAAATCAGCTTTGGCCTTTGGGGAGGTCCTTTCTGGTTGGTTGTTTCCTGAAAGATTTGCATCTTCTCTTACTCTATGAATGATATAGGCTAAGTTGTGTTGTCTCTCTGCCTCAGTTTCCCTGCACGTGAAAGAAATGGCACCGCTTTTGCCATTCCTTCTTTCTCTGGCAATGATTAAAATCCTAGGTACTGAACTCCTCCAGATCCACACATTCTGGGTTTCCTGAGAGTCCTGACTTCAAATACTTTGTTCCTACTGTCAGTTCTTGTGTCAGAGACTAACATGGGAGCAGAAGTGTGGTCTTGAGAATGCGTGAACTCTTCATTCCAGAAGTGGGCTGCAATTCTATTCACTAATATGGGAATAATAACCATTCTTGATATGGGTGCAGCTACCTGAGCCACAGAAGGTTTAATCAGCCCAGCAGGAGGACAGCTGTGTGATTAGAGAGCCCCCAGGGCTCCCGGACCCAATCCCATGCCTTGCCCCCACTGCCCCCACTGGAAAAGGAAGGCCCCACTCACCCACAAAGAGCGTGCACAGCACAGGCTGCATCTTCCTCGCCATGGTCTCCTTTCTCTCTGTCCCAAACCCCACCGGCACTGGTGGCCCCAGCTAGGGCTGGGCTGACTGCTGGAGCTGCTGCCTCTGCCCCCAGCCTCGTCTTTGATGCCTGTGTTTCCCTCTTCCTCAACCTCCACCCAACCGGCCCCTCACACGGAACTGGCAGGCGAGCTCCCCTATGGGACTGGACTTTTGCTCCACCTGCTCTACCCAGCGGCCCAATAGGAACCTTCTCCAACTCCTGAGACCATCACCACTCCCTGACTACTCTCCTCTTTGCAAGTGTGCAAAGTCCTGGGCATCTCAGCCAAGTGTAGGCTTCTAAAATGGACAGGAAATTGCCTCTCTGCCATAAAAAGGGAAGGACATCCATGAAAGGGTTCTGAAACCAATAAAAGAAGGGTGTTGGCCATAGTTGCTGAAACTCTCCAAGGCACAATGTGATCTGTTCCTCTACTTCCCTTCCTGGTCTACAGCCCCCAGCCCAGCCCATGCTGGAACATAGCCATGAGGTAGATGGGAAGTAGCTACCCTCAGGGAGCTGATAGTCTTATCCTGAAGATGGATAGGATGCAAATAAACAGACAAAACAAACACCCTGACTGACTTGTATGTTTTTCTGGGACTGTCCCTTGTCCCAGGCAAACTGGTATAGCTGGTCACCCTACTGAAAGTGAAAAGCGCCACCTGGAAAATGATAAAGAACATGAAATCAAGGTGGCGGAAGTCTCAGCGGAGTTAAATGAGTTCTCCAAGGTCACATACCTAGGAAGGGGGTCTTCTGATTTCTAGTCCACCCTGCAATGGTCCAGATGTCACCTTCTATGAGTTCAGGGATGGCAACTGGAGGTATAGAGAAGATTGAGGTCCTCTGTCCTTTCTTCTCCTGAAGGAGAGAAGGTGGTCCCTCTTCTCTGTTGCTTCCCTTGGGAGTGTTGGCTGTCTGACTTTCCCTCCCACACTCTGCACATCCCTGGAGGAGGGGAGGCATGAGATGCCTTCCAGAGGACCCGTTCACTTTTCCCTTCCTTTCTCCAACTGAACTTGCCCAATAATAACTTCATCTTAAAGTAAACTTAATACTTAATACAGTAAACAGTCCACCATCTTGAATTGTGCCTCCCGTGGGTCCTTCCCTCCCCTTCCTGCCTGTTCCCACCTCTACTCTTCCATTCCTCCCTCACCTCACCTCTCTCTTAGACCACCTGGAGTCTTCATGGAACCTTGAAATCTGTGGATGCAACTGAACCTTCAGGTCTTTCAGTTGTGATCTTTTTCCATTCTTTGGGGGTCCCTTACGTGGGCCCTGTGTTAACCCTCTAGGATGGTGCTTTAGCATGTAGTCAATGGCCATGCCATATGCCTCTTCAAAGAGGCCTTCCCTGATCACACTGCCCAAAGGATCCCCACCTTGTCCTGCCAAGCCTCCACCAGGCAACCTGTTTGCTTTCTCACCACTCTCACTGTGTGAAATTAACTTCGTGACCCCAATCTCTGTCCAGGCCGTCTCCTCTGAAATTCCTTCACCTCTTATATCTACCATCATCCAATGTGTCTCTTGAAATAGCTCATAGGCGGTGACTTCTTCCATGAAGCCTTTCTGGTTTCTTCAACTAGAAGGGCACCCTTCCTCCCTTGGGCCCACATGGCACTCTGATCCCTTTGGGCTCTGACTACATTCTGCCTTATGCTTGAGTTATTTTTGACTTGTGTCTCATTCCTCCTAATAAACTGTGAGCTCATTCATTTATTCAGCCAATTTATTTATTTTTTTTTAATTTAATCAATTTTATTTATCTATTTATTTATATTTTTAATAGTAATATTTATTATTTCTTTTGTTCACATTGCTGTTCATTTTAAGACACTGAAATTGCATCTATGTTTCACACCACACCCACCACCAGACTTCCAGTGTCCTTCACACCACCTTTCCACCTCTCCCCTTTCCCCTCATAACCCGTCCTGAGTCCTGCTATTTTTGTTGGAATTTGTATGTTCATTTGTCTCATTTCACGATATTCCACATGAGTAAAACCATCCTGTATTTCTCTTTTTCTTTCTGATTTACTTCATTCAACATTCAGATTGCTGCAAAGGGCACAATTTCATCTTTTTTATAGTAGCTGCATGGAATTCATGAGTATCTAGACCACAGCTTCTATATCCAGTCATCGCTGATGGGCATTTATGTTGTTCCCGTGTCTTGGCTTAGTGTGAATTGCTATTCAGCCAATTTTTTTTAATTAAAAAAATTAAATTTTAATGGGACTTATGTGCCAGGTACTATCCCTTCTAACTAAGAAGAAAGAGCCACTTTAAACATGTAATGACAAGTCTAACTTTATCTAAGTGCGGTGCCCGACGCCCGGGTCATCACTGGGTATTTGTAAGGAAGGGGCATGGGTGGACGGAGGAAGGATAAAGGATGTGTGAGGAGGATGAGCTGTTGGTTACTGGGCTCTGCTTTGATGACAGTGACTGGGGTGGGAGGTGGATCAGGGAGGGTGAGGCGCTCAGGTGAAGTTTTTGACCTCGTGGAGTTTTTATATCACCAGAGTGGGGTGAGTGTGAGGGAGGGTGTGTGCAGGGGACAGTAAAGGCACAACCTACTCCCAGAGTCATGTCCGCCCAAAGAAATGGAAACCTGGTCACAAGCCATGACTCCTCTCTTCAGCCTGTGGTGCTGCCCCAATACAGAGGCCAGGACCCTCCCCAGTCTATATAGCTGGTATTTTTTTTCCAGTTCACTCTTCTAGATCCGTGGCTTTAGATCATCTTCTGGAAGAACTTGAACTTGGCAACTCCAGACAGGAGACAATGGAGAGAGTCCAAGAAAATCTTTTCTTTAAGTCTCTTTATTTATAGAGCACAAACGTTTAACTGGCTGTTCACCATCATTCCCCGGGCGGGAAGGAGTTAAGCGAGGTCTGTTTGGGGCCTGGGTCCCGAGCCTGCATTCCTTTCTCCCAGACCTGCCAGGCTGTGGGGCCACAGGCTAAATTTAGAAGGCGGCTAAGGTTTCCCGGTAGCAGCTGGCCTGGCCCTCAGAGGACAGCGCTGCAGGAGGAGTGGTGGGTCCTCCTCACTGGTCACCGGTCGCTGGTCGGAACTTCTGGCCATTTCGTGTGTGTCCTCTGGCCTTGGGGGACTGTCCCGTGGTGTAGAGACACAGGTAGGCCAGCAGTGCGTGTGGGGGGTCCCTGTGCTGGGTGCTGGTGACCCCGTGGTAGCAGTTCGGGGTTTTCTGTTCCTTAACCTGTGGGGCGATGCTTGGTCACAGGCCGCGACTCCAAGGCCTCAGTTAGAGACACTGAAGAAAGGCGTCAGCACCCCCCAGGCCCCATAGAGCTGAAGGTGCGTGTGTGTGTGTGTGTGTGTGTGTGTGTGTGTGTCCAAGCACACAAACACGTGCGACACCCAGGAGATGACAAAACATCTCTCTGGCCTGGGAAACTCAGCTTTTCAACTGACTTGGAATCATTCGTTAAGGCAAACTTCTACTTCTCCTCCCCACTTTCTCTTGAACATCTGTGGAAAGAGCCACATTGCCGCTTCCTGAATATTCTGACTCCAAGATGGCTGCTTCCACAGCAGGGTCCAGCTGACGGGGTCTGGGCCAGGCTGACTGGGCTTCCCCATGGCTCCTGTCCTCCCAGGTGCCAGCCTGTACCCACTTCCCATTCTTCATTCCACAGAAGGGACACCGATGACACAGCCTCCCCCACAAAACCTCCAGAGCCAAGTTCTAACAGCCTTTTTTGTGTCAGGCTACAGAGGCTGACAAGCTGTCATGGCGACCAGTGGGGACCCCACAGAGGAACAGGTTGTTCCGAGTGAAGAGGATGAGGCCGATGTGAGGTCTGTGCAGGCCCGCTACCTCCGGAGCCCCACCCCCAGCCAGTAAGTGTGCCCTCTGTCACCTCCAGTCATGGTGGGTGGGACTAGAGAGGTAAAGTCATGTAGGACAGGAAGTCTGCAGTTACTACCTTAGCTCTACTCATCCAAATAAACATTACTGAGAACCTATAATATGTCCCCATATCTAGAGAAGGCAAACCTGCAGATAACCCGGTGCGTTGGCATGGTGGGTGCAAGGATTAGTATGCCTACGGTGTGATAGATCAGGGAAGGAGACACCCAGACTTGGAAAAGTCATAGGAGGCTTCCTGGAGGAGGTGAGGCTGGATTTGAATCTTGAGGGACGAGTAGGAGTCTGACAGGTCTACCTGGAGGGTGAGGCTTTATCACTGGGATTGAGGCTGGATGGATATGAGATGGGAGAAAATGGACTGTAAAAGGTGCCTGTGACCAGGCCCTGGTGGGAAATAATTTCATATCTGTGATCAGATTGTGTCTTTCCAACATGGATGTGTGTGTGTGTACATGCATGGTGTTAAGTGGCAATCGCCTACAGGTACATCAATAAGATGCGTCTTTCTGGAGAGTTTTCTTTATTTTCTGATGTCATTGAAACATTTCTTTAACAGAAAATTATTGGGGAGATATTACGTTGAATGAAAATTTCATATGAAATTTTTAAAAAACCCGCAAAGTGTCCAAGAAATGCTTAATCACCTGCTAAAACAATCATGTCCATGCCTGGCCATTGTCTTTCACCATTCATGCTAACAAGGGCTTGGACTCTAGTCATCACTCTGTCACCTGGCTGAGGTGAAGCGTGACTTCAGTCTTAGCTTCTGTCTCCTTATCTATGGAAAGGGAAGTAAAGCCCCAACTACAATATCTCCAGGCAGCCTTACCTCAAAGGGTCAAGCTTGCCTGACTTCCTTTTTCCCCGTCTTCCTGGGGTTTTTGCTGGAGTTGCTTCTCGGGACTCAAAAGGCTTCCCTGCTGGAGTGAGACAGGACAAGGGCTGGTGCTTATCACTCACAAGCCAGGACACTGCTCAAATGGAGCTTGGGGACTTTTCCTTTAAAACTCAGCATTATGGGCCCACTTAGAGAGCCTGTCTGAATTGAGAGATTTAAGTCTATCCCTCCTCCTCTCTGCTCCCAGACAAGGCCACGGCAGCTCTGTGAGTGGTGGGAGCTGATAGCTCTGGGTCGTGTCCGGGTAAAGCTGGCTGCTGGCGCACATGGCCATGTCTTTCTCGCTCAGATTCCACAACAGACACCTGAGCTTTGAGTCAGGTACTGAGGTAACTTCTGTCTTGTTGAGGCTCCTTTTTAAGCCAAGGCTTTTAAAGTTACTGTGCAATTCACCTTGAAGACAAAGCAGAGAAGAGCATGAAGAACCTCTCAGGAGGCTTTTATTTAATGGGCAGACCTAAAAATGGCCATATTGCTTCCATTTGTTTTCCACTGGCTGGAACTCAGCAAGGCTGTGCTTGCTCGTGAGGATGGGAACTGAAGCCCATGAGCCCAGGGTTTGAGGTACATACTGTCTCCACCACAGCATGCCCCACCATGCGGTTAGTATTCACAGTGTCTTGGCATGTCCTGGTGAAGCAGCAATTAGGTCAATTGCCTCTAAAGGAGCTCAGGTCACATATGCCTGGGTTTGATTCCCAGGTCCTGGAGAGAAAAGAATCTATGTGAACAACTAACAAGAAATAAAATAAAATGCTTCCTCTTCCTCCCTCTTCCTGCCTGTCTGTTCACCTTCATCCTGCCTGCACCTTTCATTTAGAAAAACAAACAAACATATATATATATATATATATTTTTTTTTTTTTTTTTTTTCATGGTTTCTCCTCCCAGCTCCTAGAACACACTGCCTTCCAAGGGAGAGAACCCCAAACCCTATAGTTCAATGTCAAGCTCTCTGGAGGGAGTTTACCCCCTCTGCTGGTCTGAAGACGGCATCCCATGGTCTGACCAGGAAGATTGCAAGAATAAAAAGCTCCCATTTAGTAAAAGGAGGCCCAGGAGACACAGCCGTCCTCAGCCTGTGTAATCAATGAGCAGGTTGACTGTGCTCCTCCCAGAAGAGAGAGGTCCCCAGATTTGACCTTAGTTTGGCTCTCGGGGTGCAAGTCTCTTGCATGTTGTGACATGGCCTCTGGCTCCATTCTTGGGCCTTCTTCCTTGTCAGTTATTCTCCATGGACACATCTGAAGTGAGGTTGGAGAGAGTCTTCTGTGAAGGCTGAATAGTAAGTCATCAGTAGGTTCTTGGAAACATGACGTTAAGGAAAACATCATAAAAGGAAATGTTATTTTATGGTAAGAAAAACAATTCCTGGCTGACAGTAATGAAACATTATTCAAGGAGCTGCTGAGTATTTTTTACAGACTGTATCCTGTTCACAGAAATTTGAGACCCCAGGACTGGTTGAAGGCTTCTGCCACCCAAAAACTTTCTCAATCACATGATTTCTTTAAAAATACAATTCCTCCAAAAACTTCATAGGATTCTGATCTACACAGACCATACAACTCCATTTGTCAGACACCACACTCAACTTTATGCTCAGATACAATTTTTGATTTTGATTTCTTTCTCTTTTCCCTGTCCACATGCTTCAGTCTCTCAGTTTAATGGCAATTATCTTGAAAGGCTATCTGAAACTGCATATTTGCGGGGTAAGTTCAGGGTGTAATTTCTAGTGTAACTGTTAAAAGTTTCATGACAGAATGTATAACTCACAAGCTAATCAGAGAAGGCTGCAATAATAAAACATTATTAATCCAAAAGAAGGTGAGACAGAAGAGAGGAAGGAATATTTATGAAAGTGTAACAAATAATAAGAAAATAATAGGATAGTAGATTTAAACTTAAATATATAAGTACATAGAGTAAAACCTCCAATCCAAAGATAAAGGTGTCAGACTCAACATTTTAGAAAGCACACATACGTTTGACAAGAGATACACCTTACAAAATAAAGATACACAAAGATAAACAAAGGAAACTTGTGCTAGGGGCCCCAGTTATTACATCTCCAAACGCAGGTGGCAGGGGCCCCAGTTACTGTGTCTCGAAATGGGTGGCAGGGGCCCCAGTTACTGTGTCTCGAACTCGGGTGGCAGGGGCCCCAGTTACTGTATCTCGAAATGCAGGTGGCGTAGACTAACCATTTTACTATGGTCGCAGTAGGAACATGGACAAGAAACACCAGTGTGGCTTGTTTTTGCTCCAAGATGTCTGTTAGCTTAGCTACAAAGGTTTGAAGATTGGGGTGACCCTAAAGCTGGGGGCTGGAATCATAAATGTCTCTTTGTGTGCTTGGCAATTCATGTGGGGCCTCAGCTGGGTGACCAGACACTCGGCATGTTCTTCTCAGTGAATCTCTCCACTGGCTCCTCTGGCCCTGACAGCCTGGGTCAGTCTCAGGAGTTAGCATTCAAAGAAATGAGACCGAAACTCACTGATCTTCATAACTTAGCCCCCAAAGTCACACACAGGACCACACAGGCTCAAAAGAAGAGACTTGTACCATTGGAGAAGAAACAAGGTCAGAGTGTTAACAAGAGCTGGCAGGCTGGGAAATATTGTGGCCATCTTTGAAAAACACAAACAGCCATGATTTTACACACTAACGGCAAGGCCGCAAAGCTCTTTACTCATATCAGATAAAGAAACTTTAGGGTTAGCGTTACTCTGGATGAAGAGGCGTGTTTCCTCATGATTAAAGTTTCAGCGCATCTGGAAGATCTAATCACTCACCATTAATATGATCTAATAACATAACCTCAGCTTGAATAAAGTGTGGTACAATATTGACTTAACTGAAACAAAAATAAAATCCACTTTTTTAGTCAAATGATCTTTTTTTTTTTTTTTTTTAAGATCTCAACAACTGACAGAATGGGGCAAAAATATCAAGAATATAGAAAATTCCCCAGTGGACAGTGGTAGAGGATTATTAGAAAGGTGATGGTGGGCATGGTGAGATAGCTTACATTTGATGACAAGTAAGCCTGCAGACCTAAAATTTATGTAGTGTGGTGAGAACCATTGTTAACCTAAATGCAGGATACAGTCTCATCACATGCACATGGCACATTTACTGGGCCCGAAAGACATCAATGCATTTTTAAAGCTTTACATCTTGCAAAACATGTTCGCTGATCTCTGGAAAATCAATAAAAACAAAAATGTATATTAGAAATTCAAATTAAAACTGCAACTCTGTGCTACTTTCTACTCGCCAGGTTGTTTAAAATGAAAGATCAGTGATGGGAGATATTAATGAGGATGTGAAACAGTCAGAATGCTGAGGGTAAGGGTGTAAGTTAGTATAACCGCTTGGAAAGGTAATTTCACGGCATCCACTAAGCAGATGATGGCCTACGAGCCTGCTGGCGCACACCTGACAGAAATAAGCCCATATTGAAGTGGACCAGCAGAGACGTGCTCAGCTGTTTTAGCAGATAACAGCGGTTAAAAATATAGGGTGATTTAACCACATGATGAAAGGTACCATTAACAGGTGCTGAATGGGGAAAGTCTGGCACATATATCTTTAGGCACTGCGCTCTGGAAAAGTCATGTTAAAAGTGCCCATCTTGTGGGTGTGATTGAGCTGTTCTGATTTTCAATTGGGAAATCACATAATCAGTACTGGGGGCAAAGGTGGAAGGTGGTCCCTGCAAGGGAAGGTAGGAGGCAGAGAAGACCAATTGCATTGGCTTCAGAGTTTCACATACAGTTAGTGTGTCACCAGACAAGAGCATTTATTATGGGGGACATTCCAAGGGTGTTTAATCTTCCATCCTGCCAGCAGCCAGTCCACCCTCTCCCTGCCCTCTGCCCCTGCCAAGGCAAAAACCGATCAGTCAGAAAGCTCCACTTACATGAGGAAAGGACTGAGCTTCCTAAAAACTGCTTGTTTTGATACCCTTCTTGTCTGTGTGACTCCTCAGCAATCAAGCTGACCCTGAATCAGCAAGCCCTTTTCAGAAATTTTCAAGAAGCCAACCACACAGTTACACATCCCGTAATGCTCATCGTAAAATCTGAGGGATAAACTCTTACAGCTGCATGGCTTTTGAGATCTCATCTGATCAATCCCCACGCATCACACAGAACCAGGTCAGAATCAGCCCAGATGGCTTAAAAATGAAAAGACGAAGAGAAAATGTTTGCAAATCATATATCAGATAAAGAAATGGAAGTCAAAATATATTTTTAAAACATTCAAGTAACACATAACAAAGAATTCAATTATAATAGGGACACAAGATTTGAACAAATATTTCACCAAAGAAATAAGTGGATGATAAATAAGTGCATGAAAAGATGCTCAAGTCTTTTATGAAATGTGAATTAAAACCACAATGAGACAACATTAGGGACCTACGAGATCTGAAATTAAAAAGAATGAACTGACCAAACACTCGTGAGAATGCAGAGTTCCCAAACCACCCCACTGCTGGTGGGAATGATAAATAGTACAATCATTTTATAAATGACCTGCCATCGTCTTTAAAAGTTATCCACCTGCCTAAACATACACATCTACCAATACAATCTAGTTATTCTGCTCCCTGGTATTAACCAAAAGAAAACGGAAGCCTGTGTCCATATAAAGACATGGATATGAATGTTCATAGCAGCCCTATTTCGAAGAGCCTAGAAACAATCTATACGTCCATCAACAAATGAATAGATGTTGTGGTGTGTTCCTATGCTGGAATACTGTATAGCACTAAAAGGCACATATTCTATTGATTTACAAAACTATATGAATAAATTTTGAAATAATTATGCTCAAGGAAGGAAGTCGGACACGACAGTTATACTATGTGTCTCCAGCTATAGAAAATTCTAGAAAATACAAATGAATCTCTATAATGACAGAAGCAGATTAGTGGTTGCTTTGGAAGTAGTGGGGGCAGAGAAAATGCTCTAGTATTTAATAGCTTTAAGAGCTTTAATCAATTACTTAATCATAAAATTAGAATACTAGTTACCCACTGATAGTAATTAAATAACATAACATATATAACTTATATGTAACATATAACAGTATTGTAATATTATATGTGTGAAGGCATATTTGGTGAGGTGTTTGATAAATGAGGGTTCTCTTTCCTTTTCCTTTTCTATTTCCTCTAGAGGATAGCTGACAACCAACTCCTTTCAGTAACTCATGATGTGAAGAAATCTTTATTTAACCACAGCCCCACATATTCAAGTTAAAACACCAAGTTTCTCTAATCTGCCATAGACAATATTGTTTTCTAAGCAACTATTTATACCTATTGCCATCGGTTTCCAGCTTAAATGGCCTTCCCTGTCATTAACAAGCACCTGAAATTGCTTTCTCTAGTTTTCTCTCTTTAGCTGAGCGCTTGAGCCTTTGCAACATTAAATCATGCACTGAGACAGCAAATACCCCACAGTGGACTTGCAGTCTTTGTTTCCAGGGTGACTGCAACAAACCATCACAAATGACTTGAAAAGCACGGATACATTCTCTTGTGGCTCTGGAGCCAGAAGTCCGAAATCAAGATGGCAGAGGGACCATGCTCCCTTAAAGGCTCCGGGAAATGCTTCCTAGTCTTTTCCCGCCAGCTGTGGACTCGAGTAGCTTCTTGGTTGTGAGCCCACACAACTCCAGCCTCTGCCTCCATCATCTCTGGCCTCCTCTCCATCTTCTTTGTAGGCCCTGATTAAGGTCACTTGTCATTAGCTTTTGGCCCACCCTAATCCAATAATCTCATCTCAATATCCTTAAGTATATCTACAAAGCTCCACCCCCCCATCTCCCCACCCCCCACACACAGATACAACAATAAGATTTCAAATTCACAGGTTGTGGGGCCTAGGAGGGACATCATTCAATCCACTGCTCCTCCGGATTCAGCCCCAGGAGATATAACTGAACCCTTTCCTGAGGACCCACCATAAGACTTGCAAATAGCCTCTGCTGGTGAACCAGTTAGTCCAAAAATGAGGTCAGCTTGGCCTCCAGGCACTAAGTCTAAACATTCCTAGCCTCATCTGAAAATTCCATCCTCTGGCGAATTAAGAACCCCAAAAAGGGGCCTAGACCTTGGAGAGGGTCAGATCTTCATTCACACCTAGCCATTGTGACTCTCTGTCTCCTGAGAAAAATCTTCAGTTAGAAATTCATCCCTCTAGCAGCTTGGCAAATTTCCCTGGGTAATTCACGAGTTGACACTAAAATTGAACACACCCCTTCCA
>RJWH01003506.1:0-150897 GCA_004363575.1 Solenodon paradoxus
TGGAAAAGCAGTAGCTCCCTTAAGTGTTAGCTGGTGGGATGAGGTTGGGTGCTCTAGATGTAGATGCTAGGATTACAGTACTGAGGAACTCTTCTCAGGAAAAGAGGGGAGTAAAAGGATTTACACAGGGCAGAGGACAGAGCTCAACAAGGGGAGGTAGGAAAAGTGAATGGCACCACAGAAATAACATACCTTAAGAAAGGAAGCAAGCTTCTTGTATGAAATGACAGTCCACTCTTGGCTCTGAGTTACACGATGCTATAACTTGGAGAAGGTGTGCATGTGTCAGATAAGAATCCACTGGAGAAAAAGTTTAACTGTGAGCATATGCTCACACCAAGCTCCTGAATATAAACTATAGGTATTCAATGTTAGACCAGATAATGAAAGATCTCTCCCCCAATCTGGCAAAAAGACCACTAGAAGCTTCCACACACTTGGGTTTCAAAGAATTACTATGGAAAATAAAAGCGGAACAACTTTTTGAAGAAGAGAAAAAAAAGGCTCTGCTGTGTCTCCCAGTATGGAGGAAATTTAACTGCATAGGTTTATCACCAGAGGCAGAAAAGAAAACAATGTTTATCATTTTTCCCCAGCTAGGAGGACATCAAGAGAGGGAAACCTTAATAAATCTCCATAAACACCAATAGTTTGTTGCTTTCAATAAGCAAGTGTTAAGGGCGATGAAAAAAAAAAAAAATAGAAACAACAAATCTTCTGAAGAACCAAGACATATGGGGGAAAACAACACTCAGGACAGGCTGATTGTAATCTTGTTTCTCCTACTGTTTGCTAGAGAATACTAACATGAAATCGTGAGACGTAACATATTTGTAACATATTTGAGGGTGATCCTGACTCAATGAAAGACAATTACATTAAAATCAGCATAATGGCAGAGTCTAACTCTATCAACAACTAAATCATTTTATAAAATTATTTTTACCTCCTCAACTTTCAGTCATTCTTTCATTTACCATAATATGTGTTCCATCACCACTATACCAGAAAAGTTGCTCTTGTGAAGGCCAGCAATAACTTCGCAGTCCCCAGAACCAACAGGTGACCTATTTTTGACTTATTATATCTGGCCTCAAAGCAACAATAGACACTGGTGACAACATCCTCTTTCTCTCAAGCCTTTCTTCCAGTACGTTTTTTTTTCTTTTCATTTTCCTCCAACCTCTCAGGTGCTGTATGTTAGGCTTTTAAGTGGTTGCTTTTCCTTTTCCAGAACCTCAAATGCTGGGCTTTCTCAGTGCACTATCCTAAATCTCTTCTTTCCTCATTCTTCATCTTTTCACTAGGTAATATCAGCACTCTCAAGGCTTTCGTTATCAGCTGAAAGTGTTGGTAACAAGCAAATACTTGAAGAGGGGAAAGAAAGAGTGAGAATTCTAAGAAGAAACAGCTTATGAAGACAGCAAGACATATGTGAGGAAATAAATGAACCATAGTATTCATTAACATTCATTAAATACTTGCAATGTATTAGCTACTATTTGAAAAGTTTTCAATAAATTAAATTATTTATTCCTAACAGCTATATGAGATGGGTATTACTTAATCATTCCCATTTACTGATGAATAAACAAGGTCACAGAAAATTGCCTAAATTATGCTACTAGTGAATAGTGGTATCAGGATCCTCACCTAGGTTGCTAGGTTACCCGACCTGCTTTATAACAGCTATTCTCTTATCACATAACTTCAGTAGTGTGGATGATGGAGGAGGTTTGATTACATAGGTCAGTAATGTCTACAAAGTTCATTTCAAGAACACAGGCTTTATCTTTTCTAAATGCCCTGCAGGGACCCCTTCATGCTACTTAGCTACTACTACTCATACTTCAGATCAAGGTTTATATTTGTTTCCTTCTAGGAAACCCTCTCTGATCCCTTAGACTTGATTAAGTGTCCAGTGTTATCTACTCATAAAGCTTTTTACAACATTTATTTTCCTAGCTGATTCCACTTATCCTCTGAGATTCGATGCAAACGTCATCTCAGGGAAACTTTCCCTGATTCTCTCCTGAATGAATTCGATTTCACTGCAACAGCCTTCACCTTACTTACACTCAGTTGTTCAACTTCTATTCCCCACTCGTTTCTAAATTCCTTGAAGCAGAAACCTAGTCTGGCTCATTCATCACATCATCACCAGCACCTAAATCATGCATGGAACAGATATTAAATCCATGTTTCTTAAATAAATGAAGTTGAACTTAAATGCTAACAGTCAAACAATATGTTTTCTATCATTAGCGGGTACCCAATAGGTGCCAAGTAAAAAGTAGGTATTTTCATAAAACATTATTAACCTTTCTAACCACTAAGAAAAGGGGTTTTATGAATTCAGTTAGAAAGGAGAATAAAATGAAGCTCGGAGAAAGTAAATACTTGCTTAACTCAATATTTGATAATAGTCTAATTGCTTATTTGTCATTCCCCAAGCTAAATGTAATTCACATCAGTTATGTGGAAAAAGAAATTGCTATCATCATAGTATAGCTAAAAGAACTGAGTCTGAGAAATAGGGCAACCAGCAGAAGTTCACACATTCGTGCATGCATGTGTAAGAACATAGAAATGAATACGAGTTCTCTGATCCTGAAACCCAGGCTCTGTACAAGCATAAAAACTGCCATCATTCTATCACAAAGGCTGCTTCACAACTTTCTTGTGCTGTATTTATTGGCAGTTACTTAGGTATTTGGTCAATTTGATTTTCTTTTTTTGTCTCCTAATCAGACATGATGAACAAAGGAATGCAACATTTTTGGTAAAATATTTCATGATATGGTGTATCTGACAAAAGTAGCAAAATAGGTGGTGACTGCTTTTTAAAAAAAGATAATGCGTGGTGACCATTGGCGTAGAGAACTAATTTTCTACTGGTAAGCTCAAATTTGTAATTTAAAATCTTCCTGAAGATTCCAGGTCTCCCGGCCAGTTTATCTTTAACAATGGTAAATAATCATATTTTTCTATTTGCCATGTATACTGGCCAGCTGCATAATTTTTTGTGAAATATTGTTTTTAGACAATAATATAGGAAAGGTATCTATCACAAAGCATATATTGGAATATGTTCATAACATGTCTAGCAGAAGTGTTATGATTAAAGTTTTTAATCACTTCTCACATAGATGATTACCTAATTACATCCCCAAAGTCTTTGCAACTTTTTAATTTAGCCTTATGCATTTTTAAAATGACAGCTAAAAGTAATCACCTGGCCAGAATACTAATAATGAAAAAAGAGTATCAATTGTGTTAAATCAAATAAAAATGAGAAAAGGACTTGATATATGAGTATATTTTAATGAGTGACAAAATATTAACACAAAAACATGCTCTGTAGCTTTGTGTTTAACTTATCATAGAAAAAAATGCTTTCTTATCTCAAAAATTACAAAAATGGAGTCAACAGTATTTCCAAATAAATTAGTTATGGTGTATATGTCAAACTGAGAAGGGAAAATAAAGATTGTTTAAAGTATAAACAGTTTTGCCAAGAAAAAAGGACAAACATCCATTTTCTTACCTATCAAGCATTGGCATGGATGTGACTATTAAAGAGGAGGGTGTTTGAAATTGAAATCCCAACTCTTGGGAGGCATCTCCAATTGCCTTTAATATTCCTGAGAATTAGTAGAGATACACTTTGAAACCGAAAAAAATCCTCTGTGTTCGCACTCACAATATCACCAGTCATCAAGTGCACAATATGTAGTTATTCCTCCTAGAACTTAGTTCTTTAATTAATTCTTCTATAGCCTGATCTACCAAATTCTGATCAATGAGCATATAAGAGCCTCAGGGGATGCATGGTCATGCCTTCAGCACACAGTCAAAAAGTTAGCTTTTGCAAAGCTCAGTATTTGATAGGTAAGATCAGTGGGGGAATTCTTGCTGAAATGAGACATTTTAAATATCTAATGACATTTAAAGCTAGTTCGCTTTCTGAGCTTTCACAATGGAATGAGTCCAAGTAGAAATCCAAAGAATGGTACACTCCATTCCTGTAATGAACTGAGATTTAGCTAAAGGAGAAGCATACATGTGCCCTAATCTACACCTGTAGTGGCATTAATTGATTTAATAAACTGTGGTTACTCAGAGTCAGCTACCAAAAAACACTGGATAAGCTCTCAAAGTTCTGGCTTCCACATGTATTGTCAGAGTAGTTCCATTCAAGATACTTAGTGTTAAAAAAATGTTTGTGTATTGAAACATTTATCTCCTCAAATCCCCATGTTCTACATAACATATGTGTGCTCACACACACAAATGATTTGCCTTACTCCTTATAATAACATCTTTACCTTTCTCCCGCTTAATGCCCTCTCCATTGCAGGTACTATTAATAGTATTAATAGTAGAGTTCTTATCAGCTAGCTATAACTTGTCGCTCAGCTCAATATTTATTGATCAACTACTAGTTGTTGGGACAAATGCTGGAGACAGAGAAATAAATATGTGGAAGACTCCATGAAAGAATTCAGCAAAGGACTTCAAATCCTCTGTCACAACTACCACAATAGGTACCAATGTAAAGTACACAGCTTCCGATGTAGTTTTTTTAAAAAAATGTAATTTACTAGCTTCATATTCATTCATGGAGTCTTTATATACTCAAAGATCAGTAATTTAGCAAAGTATTATCCTCACAAAAGGTGGGTCAGAATTTCCTGGGAATTTGTTAGATATGCAAACTATTGGTCCCATTCTGATTCACTGAATAAGAAACTCGGAAGGTAGAGTTCAAAGACTACGGTTAGTTAGGTCTTCCTGCTGATTGTGAAGCATACTCAAATTGTTTGTGAATCACTATCTGATTTCATAGTCTAGTCCCATATTGTTATATATCTTCTATTTTAGTTTGTACTCACTGCCAAACAAGCCCAGTTCCAGGCCTAACTTTCTTAAGGAGGAAAGATCATAAAGGAAAATGTCAAGTGCTCTCAGCATTCCCATCTAGGCCCAACCTTAAATATATCTACTAGTCGATGCAGCCATGTGATCAAGTCCTGGTTAGATCAACAGAAAGACCCAAGCAACCACAAAATCATGACATATGTGCTTGTAGGCCATTTTTGAAATAATTTTTAATGCTGTGATAACTAAATCTTGGAAGATAGCCTGTATACTGAAGAATATGAGAGAATCGATGAAAAATTTAAGAGTAATAAGATCAGATTTGAAATTTTAAAAGAGCCTTCTGGCTATGGTATGGAAGAAAAGTTGGGAAGGGAAAACAGGCAGACAAATTAGCAAATTTATGCAAAAATATTAAACCCTGATTCAAGACTTTAATGAAATTTGCTTTTTATATATGGTTAAGAATTTGTTAAAACTCAAAACAGCAGGAAAGCTATGGGACATACCCATATTGTTGCAAGAAGCAGAAAAAGTCACAACCAACTTATTAAAAAAGTGATTACGTTTTTAATATTCTATCTTATATTTTAACCTTAGTGTTTTTAATTATATTTTTATTGCTTCTTTTGTCTACATTACCATTGGTTTTTAGGGTATTAATTTCACAGCAAATCTATGCTAAAGTCACAGTACACCCATCACCAGAGTTCTAGTGCCCATCACCACCACCATATTCACTCTTTCATTCCCTGTTCCCTCCCGCTTCCCTCTCTGGTAACTGCGATCTTGCATCCAGTGACATTTAGCCCATTTCATACCTTGATAACATCTCCCCTTCAGTAAGGCCACCTAAATAGCTATATGGGTATCACAGCGATTGATTTAAACTGTATCTATGTATTCAAAGGCATGGTGGAAACATCCTTAATGGCAGAACTATCTTATAACAGAGAAAGGAAATTGGTTTATTAAACATTCTCCAGCATAGTCTACAGAATTAATTAACTTCTTTCACTATATTCGAGTACATATTCTCTGCTTTTTTTAGGGGGGGCTGTGTGAAAGCCCAATTAATTATATTGTTAGAATTAACTAATTAAAATCAACCAGTGGTAACACAGGGAGAGAGTAGCTGAGGGAAAATGCTGGCCTTGTTAGACAACAGACATGCTGTTGTTCAATAAAGATGAGGCTTTGAAATTAGAGAAACCCAAGTCTGAATCTCAGATCTGCATCTTAAAAAACTGTGTTACCTTGAGCAAGGTAAGCCTCTTTCAAGTCTTCACTTTCTATGTGTGATGGAGTTAACAATGAGATAATACACTCTAAAGTATCTTGGCACAGTGCCTGGGAAAACCTTCGAGATGCAGTAAATGGCATATGATATTGAGAACTGTCTCTAGTAATATATGAAACTGTGTGAATCATTTTTGGACTTTGAACCTTAATGACTTTATCTACAATCCGAGGGTTTGGGAAACTTGCAAGCAATATTCTTTTAAGAAGTTAAGAATATTCCTATTTTAGGTAATTTTCTAAATTTTAATTGTTGCAACATAATGTACAATACTTTGCCTCTCATGGTGAATAACAAGGGAAAGATAGAAACAACTTGCCAAATTTCTTTGAAAGGTTTTATTTTTAAAGGAAATGGGTAGGCAGGAATGAAGGCAAACAGGCAGGAAAAGAAGAAGAGGAAAAAGCAATCATTTATTTTTATTTAGTTTTTCATTTTGGTTGTTCCCCCCAACCCTGGGACATGAACATATGTCCTTGGGGTA
This sequence comes from Solenodon paradoxus, assembly GCA_004363575.1. NCBI lineage: Eukaryota > Metazoa > Chordata > Mammalia > Eulipotyphla > Solenodontidae > Solenodon > Solenodon paradoxus. The sequence goes on from RJWH01003506.1 coordinate 6,666, forward strand.
TTAACGTGGCTTATGCTGACCAAACGCCGTGGACTTACCCACTAAACCAGCCATGTATACCAAGAAAGCTTTTTAAGATATATTTTCAAGAGTTGTATGCTAATCTGCAGGAAATTTACTCACTGGTTTTTGAACTATAGTTTTAGTTTGCTTTGTTACATGAGCTCTTTTGTTTTATACATGATTTACTCTACTAGAAAAGGTAGTGGCAGGGCCTGAAATTTATAAACAACGAAGTGATCTGTAGAGAGTTTCCTTATCTATTATTACAGATAACAACTTCAGATGCCTAATCTACAGCTTTTAAATTCAGTTCAGCTATTTATTTTTTTAGGGATCAGTAGTCAGCAATCATCCATGACAGTGCCTGAGTAGTTCTTGATAATAATATACTGCATCTTTCTGTTAGGAGACCAGCTGGATCCCACTACAGAAAATCACTACAAAGGTCATCTGATGCTCAACATTTTGCTTAAAATTTTATGTCTTAAATTTGCCTTTGGGTGTTTTCAATAGATGTGTTGCTATATAAAATATCAGTTCTGGACATCGAAACGTTCACATTTGGGCATTTTTGTTCAAACCTCATGCATGGAACTTCTTCTAAATGTCTGTAACATGTCTCAGTACCTCAAGTGGTCACACGTTTCCAAAACTTGAGACACATATACAGTCTATTGTGTGGTTAAAATAGAGATTAATCAAAGAAATTAATGGCCTCACCTATGGAAATATTTGCACAGATATAGGACTTGGATTGTCTCTTTTGGAGTATATTTGCTCATCTATGTATTTGTCACTTATTCCTTCATCCTTTGATCCATCCGTTTTTCTAAAACACATATATTAGTGTGCTGCTGTCTGCTTAACCTCTCTACGTCTGTCACCAACTCCAACACTATCACCAGACTCAGTTGCCAAAATAGAATCAAAAGTCATTTGTATTGTCTCAAAAATATTTCCCATCTCTCAAAACTTACTCTGTGACCTCTATCTTTGGAAAACCTCTAAGCTCCACCCACACAGACACGTACTCCGCTTTCCTTGGATCTCCCAATACTCGGTACATGCTATGACTTTTGCTTGAAATAGCTACTATTCTGCTGTTTTACCATAATTGCCCTTGAAAGTGATATACACAAATATTGTGTTCGAATGCATTATGTATACTTCTCTACAGCGACCCTTAGAATATGTTGAAATTATAGGTTTGTGTTATTCATCACTTTGGTGACAAGGAGTATCTCTTATTTATTTTGGTATGCCAGTGTCACAGGTAACTACTAAGGAGAAATTAGAAGATCCAACATAAACTATAGCTGCTTTTGAGTGGCATATCATGCTAGGGCTTACAAAAATATAAAAGGATAAGTACTAGAAATTAATCAGTCATGGGAATAATAGAATGATAATTTTGTACGGGGAATACCGCTTGAATAGAAATTGTAGCAGCAAAGATACAGTCAAAAGACCTATGTAAGGTATGATTGGTATAATTTATAAGATGCAATGAAACTTGAACTTCATGAACAGGGACACAAAGCCAGAATGAAAAACGGTTGAGGAAAAAATAAGGATCAGATAAAAAGAAAACCTGCTGAGATGTAAATGGAAATGGACAATATAAGAATGACAATGAAATGAAAATAGGTAAGATTAATCCATGTCAGCTGTAGAATAATATTGACATTATAGAAAAATAAAAGAACTATTATGAGAAATATTTTCCAAAATGGAGATTACGTGAGAAAATATCAAAATTATGAGTTAAAACTTGATAATCATTTAAAACAGAGAATGGTAATTCAGACAGTGCTTCACAGGAGTACTCAAAGAGAAAATATAGCAGTTATAATATAATTAATTAATCAAAATGAAATTGGAATAAATGACTTAAAGCTGATAGAGTAAACCTGCATAATTAAATAATTCATTCTATTCCTTTTAAATTTGTTGCAAAGAACCCTACAGATAAACATACCGAAAAACTATTTTCTAAGAGTATTCAAAACATCTTATAAGTATTGATGAATGAGAAGAAAAAAAAGAAGCTACTCAAGGGACCTCCAAATTTTCCTCAGCAATATTAACTACTAGAAAATGTTGGAATAGCATCTAATGAATTTGAGGACAAATGGTGACCTACTGTTTCCCACAATAGATCTATCCTTTATTTTTAAGGTAGAGTTCTCTAACCTCAGGCTGTTGCATTGTTTCTTCCCTGTCATGTGATTTGATCCCCACTTCATGGACGTCTCTACTTAATTATCCACCTTTCTAAAATATCTACTTTGACCACTCCATTGGAAATGACGCCGCCATCATTATTTATGTTTTTACTAAAATTTTCGTAGCTCTTATCAATACTGTTACTTGAGATTTTTTCATTTTCTATTGTCACTACGAGAATATAAACTCCTTTAGAACAGGAACTTGGTACCAATCTATTATATTTTCTCTTGCATTCATAATGCCTAAAACAATCACAAGCACTAGATAGCTGCTGAGTAAACAGATGTTGAGCAAATAAAAATCTATGAATTTTCTCATCAGGAGTCTCATCATACTAAATGATTTTCTCACTCCCAGTCCACAATACTACCCTCACTTGTAAAACATTATCCACATAGAAGCAACAATAAAAACACTTAGATATAAGTAATATCAGACATCTAGTTAACCCTTTCAATAAGTTCTCATAATATTTTAATTAGAACTTATTATGTCCTAAAACCTCTTCCATATTCCGATTTTTGACTTCCTTTTCAAATTCACTTTGTGCCGCTGTGAATCCTGGCAAAGAGTAAGTATGTAGAGAAACCAGCTTACTCTTGGATTTAACTCAGTAATCTAAGGACAGCAAGGCTCTCTAAATTGATTTATAAAGTTAATACAATCCAAATTAAAAACCACAGGGGTTACATTACAAGTAAGTCAAAAATATGACCTATTTTTAAAATTTAGAAACAACAGAAACCAATTATTCAAAAATACTTCATCTCCCTGGTATAATTCCTTCATGAATACACTGAACCTTTTTCATTGCTGACTTTCATATATTATTCAAAATATGATTGGATGGACTTTTTAGTATGTTCTTATTAACTTTTAAATTTCTGTCATTCATATCATTACAGTTTGAGTCTCAGTTTATACCCCGTTTGTCTCCCTTTTACTCAAATTTTTAGCAGGTATTTTCCATACTTTCTACTGGAGGTTTGTGCTATTTCCTTCCTTTTGAAAATGCTATTTACTTCTGCATTTTGTGGGTCAACAACTCTAAAACTGAACCTAACATAGATTGCAATTTATTTGCAAAAAAAAAAAAAAACTATAATAAAATGAAATATTAATTTGAAAATGAACAACAAGGAAGAAGATAGAAACTGATTAAACCCAATTTATACATTTTACTGAAGACACTAATAAGAGTTATAGGATACAAGGTTAATATACAAAACTCAGTTGTTGTCCTAGATACCAACAGAACAGAAATTGAAAATCAAAACATAGCACCATTTAAATTATCGCCCCCAAAATGAAATTTTTAGGCATAAACCTTATAAAATAGGAATAAGGTCTATACAATGAAAACTGAAATAACACCGATGAAAGCAATAAAATACTAAATAGATGGAGATACACGCTCATGGATGAGAAGAGTCAATATTGTCCTCAGTTCTTTCCAAATTAATGTATAGATTCAATATAAACCCATTCAAAATAACAGAAATTTATTTTATAGATATCAACAAACAGATTCTAAAGGTTATAGGGAGAAGCAAGAGATCCAGAATATCCAATACAAAATTTAAAAGAAAAGAATGAAGTCTGAGGACAAGCGCCATAAGACTTAAAGGCTTACTACAAAACTAGCAGTCAGTGGTGTGATATTAACAGAGGAATAGACAAACAGATCAATGGAAAATAATTGAAACAGAAAGCCCAGAAATAAACTCCCATGAATATAATCAACTTTTCTTTAACAGAGGTGCAAACACAATACAATAGAGCAAAGATATTTTCTTAAACAAGTAGTGCTAGAACAACTGGTCATTGACACACAGAAAAATTAATCTAGAAAAACACTTTATAGACTTATCACAAATTTACTCAAAATGGATCATGAGCCTAAATTTAAAAACACAAAACTGTAATACTCTTGGCAGATAATATAGCAGAAAACCTAGATGACCTTGCACATTGATAATTACTATTAAGATAGACTATACCACATGCATGATTCATAATGGAAATAATAGATGAAACGGACTTCATTAAATTAAAATGTCCTCTGTGAAAAAATATTGTCAAGAGAATGAGAAGTCAACTCACAGACTGGTAGAAAATGCCTGCAAAATGTACATCTGATAAAAAACTTACAGCAAATATCCAAGAACACTTACAAATCAGCAAAAAGCAAACCATCCAATTACAAAATGTACCAAAGACCTTAACAGACACCTCACCAAAGAAGACATGCAGATGACAAAAAAGAATTATGAAAAGACACTCCACATCATACATACTCAGGGGAGCACAAATTAAAATAAAGAGGTACCACTCTACACGTATTGGAATAATCAAAATCTGGAACACTGATAATACGAAATCCTGGTGAGGATGAGGACAAATAGGGACTCTCATTCATTACTGGTAAATACTAACTGGTACAATCACTTTGGAAAAGGTTAGTGGTTTCTTATAAATTAAAAACACTCTTGCCATCAGTCATGCTCCCTAATATCTTCCCAAAATATTTGAAACCTTACGTTCATACAAAAACGCACACACAGATATTTATAGAAGATTTATTCATAACTTCCCAAAATTGTGTGAAACCAAGATATCCTTCAGTACAGCAAAGGATAGATAAAATGCCATGCATCCAGGTAACAAAAAGTTACTAAACTCTAAAGTCAAATAGCTATCAAACCATGAAAAGATAAGGAAGGAATTAAAAGCATGTTACTAAGTGAAAAAAGCCAGTCTGGAAACTACATATTATGTAATTCCAACTACATGACATTCTGAAAGAGATGAAACTGTGGACACAGGGCAGTGAAAAGATTATGTAGCTACTATAATTGTGGATATATGTCATTATACATTTTTTCACACCCATTGAATGATTGATAACAAAAGTAAAACTGTCATGTAAGTCTTGGATTTGGGGTGATTATGATACACCGAATGCACCTCTCTGGTGGAGGATATTGACAATGAGGGCCTGTGCATATGTGGGAACAGAGGCTATTTGTAAGTCTCTGTAACTTCCTCTCATTCTTTACTGTGGATCTAAAACTACTCAAAAATATAAAATCATTAACAGGAAACCAAAATGAAATGAAATATAGACTATCTCTATTTCAGAAATAACATATATTCAAAGGTATTACATATAATAAAGATAGGAATGTCCAATTCAAAGGAGGATTAGTCAATAAATTATAATTGTGAAAATGTATTATTCATTTAGCAAACTAAACCACAACTAAATTCCTGAAACTTTAAGCAATTTTATGCATAGAATAAAACATAAAAATATAAAATAGTTATATTTTGATATAAAAATGATATATTTGAATTATTTGAATACTTTGAAAACTGCATATATACGATAAGAAGAGCAAATGAGAAAATCTTTGCAAAGATATTAAGATATTACAGAGGTCCATATTCTTAGTCTATAAATACAATTCAAGTGTTTAAGAAACACTGTATAACATAAAAAGAAAATAAAAATAGCGACCGTCATTCACATTAAAAAGAATGCAAATGCTTTACATTCAAATATTTAAATTTGGTAGTAAAATGCAGATAAAATAAGTATGTCATTGTTCTAATTAAAATAGAAAGCCAAAGTTTTAGCATACATAGAGCTAGATTAATATTCTCATATCAGAAACAGTACATTAGTCTGTTTAAAGTGTCATAGATGGTACAGCTTACACAACAGAAATTAATTTTCTCCCAGTTCTGGAGGTGAAAGTCTGCGATCAAGGTGTCAGCTGGTTTGGCTTCTGCTGAAGCATCTCCTTTAGCCTGCAAATGGCCAGCTTCCTACTGTGTCCTCACATGGCCTTTTCTCTGTGCTTGTCTCTGGGTCTTTTTATAAGGATACTAGGCTTATCGTATTTGGGCTCCACTCTTGTGAACTCATTTTAACTTCATTATTTCCTTAATGGCCCTTTCTTCAAAAACATATTGGGAATTTATATAAATTTTTCAGGGGCACAATTCAATCTATAACATAGTATTTTGAATTCTTCAAAATTTTATCACTACCAATTTGTCACCTATCTATAGAGCAATTTTTCCTTTTGCAGGAAACAATAATAAAAACATACTGAAACATACTATCAAAGATTTGTATAACATGATGGGTGTCCAGAGAAATAGTTGCATTATTCCAAAAATGTAAAGCTACTTAAATGGTTCACAATGAGAGATAAGTTAAAAAATAGTAATAATCATGTTTCAGAGTGTATTTAATTATATAAATTGGCTTTTATTGAAAAAATCAGTTCAAACAATATTTATCCTATTAATTTAATGATAATGGAATATATCTATTTCTTGATTGATCTTAGTGTAGGGCTTTCAAATATAATGCATGTGTTTAATGATATATAAAATATATTTATCATCTAGAAAATCATAAGGTATTAGAATAAGATATTTTTAATTCGAAAAATATGGTTTTATTATATATTTAAATTTTGAATAATTTCTGTGCAAATCATGTATAACTGCTATAAACAAAAATATTTTAAGTGTTTTGTTCAATAATTACATTTTTTTCTCTTTGCTTCTAAGCTATTATCACCAACATGTTTCAATGGAAACTAATGTGTCCGTGTTCAAGCCTGCTGATAATTTCTTTCAAAAATTTACTTATAAGAGTGTGTTTTCCAGTTTTTAGTTTCCTCCTTCCACTTCCTTTCCATTCCTTGGAACTTGCTTATGCCCTGGTCAACAAATGCATGCATGCAATTCCCACTGACAGTTCTGTTTTGTGGAGATTAGTGCCCTTGTACCAAATAAAGAACCCAAGACACACAAGGTGAAGCATACAAGTGCTTTACCCTAATCTCATAACTGGAAACTACTGGAATCAGGTGTTTAGCTAGGTCTCTTTGGTGCCACTTCAGATTATAGATACGAGTGCTCCCTCCATGCTCAGGGGAGAGGGAGAGGAGGGGAAAGGCAGGCAGAAAACGTTTCCTGTTTCCTTCAGTATCCTCTTGTGAATTTGTGGACAAACTTGTGATAACTTTCATGAGTTTTTATTCTACATATAAACTCTTCTTGTGCAAATGGCTTTAAAACATTGATGAATACTATGAGTGATAAGCCTTTTCAGCTTCTTTTTCGCATTTTAAAGGATGCCACAGCTACTAATTACTCACCTACATCTGGAAGGCAAGGCAGAAATTAGTGTCTTCGTTAAACCAAGGGAAACCAAGAGGTCAAGCAGCTTCCTGTGGTCTCCACAGTGAGCAAATGATGGAGTGAGTCAAGAATTGGAAAGAATACTTTCTAATTTTAACCCTATATTTAGACATTGCTTTTTTTATTTTCTGATATAAGAAGTGTAATGCTGCTAATGATGCTGAATTATTATTCTGCCTATCACTCAGAGGAAGACATGTTTATTAGATAGGAGAGATAAGAGAGGAACATAGAGATGGAGATAGAACAGAGACAGGGGTGAGAGAGCTTGTGAGTAAAAGGAATGAGTTGCCACATTCCCTGTGGGGAATAACTGGGAGCTTTGTCAGGAAGAAGAAAAAGCATAATCTAAGAAGGGAAATAGACAGGCCAGAAGGCAAGAAGGCAGACCATCAATGCAGAATTTTCTTTATACCACAGGTACTGCCCTCCAACAGACTTAAGCACCAAAAGGGAGGACTGTACAAAAAAGACATAGATGTAAGATTTCAGAACTTTGACTCAAGTATGTCAGTGCTCATTATCACTAGAGTTTTCCTTGAACATCTTCAAGAACTTAAATTGGAAAGCCCAGTAAAAAGCTATCATTTAAGATCAGAAAAAGATTTATATGAATTAATTCAGTAGAGAATAAACCAAGAATTATTAGATGATATAAAATTAGCAACCATGTAATATGATCTTGTACTCTTGGTTCTTTCTAACATAGAGTAATTATTTCACATCCACTAAGTTGTTAACTAATAGTTCATAGTTTGGAATTTATTAAATATTTTCCTCCAATAAAAGACCACTTGAAGTATTGAATATATGAATGAGATTTTTATTCCCAAGTGAACCACCACATTCCCCAAGTACTGCTTGTATTTTCAAAGAACTACCACCGTGGTTATCTCTAGAAAGTGGTTATAAATTGAAAGTTGAATTTTGTAAATTTTGGATTGGATGAAAAATTATAGTTTGTCCCTGCTACAGAATATAATGCAACAATTAAATGTAAATCTATATATAATGTCTTGGGAAGAGAAATTACTAAAAATAGATTAAGTTGTTAAAAATAGCTTGCAAAGGGTATGCTTAATATGAGCCCATTTGTATTTTTAAATCCATATTTGCTTTATGGATAAAATATCTTAGACAGTCTATGCATATAACTCATATGAGCATCCGACACTGGATGACCATACTAGTGTATTTCCCTCATGCGTTTTTATTGTTGATCCTTCAATACAATTTTTGGCACTTCTCTCCTAAAATATCTTATAATGCCCCTACTGACTAATGACTTAACTCTATGTCATTGAGAAAATGGAAGACCATAGATGAGATTTTACTACTCCACAGTTAAGCTTATCAAGCTATCTCTTTACTTTTTGTCATGAGATGATCTCCATGTTGATTCTTGGAAATATAAGGAAGTCAGTGCTTTCTCTGGTTTAGCATCTAGCATAAACTACCAGAGCAAGTGATTAAAGATTGGAATGTTAATTTAGTTTTGGTTGCTTTAATCAACTTCTCTAAGAACTGGTAGTTCATCCCCCTTTAGCCCAGCTGAATTCCATTATACAAAAGATATGGGAAATAAAAAAGCCAAAATACTTAAAAATAAAGAATGTAGTTGAAAGATGCATAGTACTTGATTGTAAGACTTAGTATAAAGCTAACATAGCCAATACAAAGTGATACTGGTGAAGGGAGAAACAAATAGATCAAAAGAACAAAACAAAGTGTTCAGTATTGACAAAGATTCGCTTCTTGACCAGAGTCTAACTAGGCGACTTTGAGCTCTCTTTCTCTACTAGGTCTTTTATTTAGTCTACGAATATTTGAACAAACTAGCTTTTATGGGCTCAAGTACACGTAACTAGGATGACCTTAACCTCTCTTAAAATGCCTGCCTGAGAAAACTGAAGTTATCAAAGATGTACTGTTTTTGTCACAGGATACATGAAAATAGAGCCTTTGTCCCCCAGATTATGTGAGAAGGTAGAAGTCTCATTTTAATAAGCATCAGTTAGCAAATCCAGATGGGTTTCACATGGCCCAAGCCCCCTTCCCAAATTTTGTAACTTTTAACTGTCCTCAATAGACTGAGTCCCCATCCATCTCCTCCCTATTCCCTCATTTTCCCTTTGAAATCACCAACCAATTCTGTATACATTTGAATTGAGTTCTGTTTACATTGGGCTCTCTTAACTATTTCAATAGTGTATTTCAGACAAAAATAAGCCCTTACCTCTTTAATGTCTGAGTTTACTTATCTTTGTTAGTATAGACTGACAGAAATAAAACAATCTAGAAATCTGGGTAGCTGTGGCTTAGCATCTTTAATGAGGTTTTAATCAAATTTTTGACCAAGACTTCAGTCATTGGCAGGGAATGGAAAAATAATATGATGATAACTTTTTATAAAGATATGAAAACATTTTGGTCTAGAAAGAATACTTCTCAAAGAATAGTGTTAAAAATATTAGGCATTCATTTGCAAATAATAAAATCTACACTTTATATAAGAATTAACTCATAGATCTAAATATAGAATCTAAAACTCTAAAAACTCTAAAAGAAAACATGAGACAAAATCTTCCTGACTAGTGATTAGCCACATTTTAACTAGGACACAATGCACACAGGCATTAAAATTTCTAGAAACTTTAAATTGGGCTTCACTAAATTAAAAACTTTTACTCTGACAAAGACACTTAAGAAAGTCAATAGACAGGCTACAGAAAATATATTGCAACTGTGACCAAAATACTTATATTCAAAATATATACTATACTTTCTAGTAAACAAATAAAAGAAAAAATTAACAAATAGAAAAACATTTGAATGGACAATTCAGCAAAGAATATGACTGACACCTAAATCCATCAGAGTATGTTCAACATTATCAGTCATTAGGGACATGCAAATTAAATTTATAAAGAGATACTCCTACACAAATATTAGAATACCTGAAGTAAAACTTATAACAAAAAGAATTACTGGAAAAAACTTGTTAAAAACATATATGGTGAAAGACTAATACACTATTCTTAGGGGAGATAGTGGGAATCCTATACCCAATCCTTCCTGACCAATGACTCTTGATTGAGCCACATCCTTTGTGCTGTGCACTCCTCATCCTACAGAAATACCACTGACAATCTGCGCCAGCCCCAAGACACATATTACCACATATGTTACTTTGAACTCTAGCTTTTTCATGGGTTTCAGATATATATATCCCTGATACATATCTATGCCTCCAATCATTTCTCTATCTAGCTTCTGAAATTATAGATGTTAAGTGTCTACTACCAATCAAGAATCTGCTAGATATGAAGCCATATAGTGGTGAGGAAAGAGATGTGGTCATTGTCATAAGACTATCCCACAGGCGTCTAATCCTAAGCATACTCAAACTTGAGCAAGTACATTTTCTTTCCTAAAGGGGTAACGGTTAACATTTGCAGGATGATTATTGAAAGTCACAGTTCTGATAATTTTATTGTTCATAGCATATTCAACCTCAATAACAAATCTATAAGTTAGGTACAGTTTTATCTCTCTTACAGACAAGGAAACTGAGGTAAAGAAACATTAAATGTCTTACACGAGTTCATACAGAAAATAATTGGCAGAACTAAGTTGTAAATGAAGTTGATTTCTTTCTAAAGTCTGAGTTTATATGTGCTACTTTCTACCTCTTCCAAAACCTCATGAAATACTCTTTCTCAGCCTTCCCTGACCCCCAGAGAGCTTGGTGCCTTCTCTCTGGAATCCCACAGCATCATGCTTTCCTCTACTCTGGACTGCTCTTATTTCTGACTCATGATAGACCTTAGACTAGAAGTTCCTGAAGATCAGATATATATTATTTTCTATTCTCAGTATCTCTACTTTGTAATACTACTTATTGCACTTCACTTTTAAATTCATTATGTGTTTACTTAGTTGATGCCCATCTACCTACTGAATTGAAATTACTATCCATGATGACAAGAAGTATGTGCATTTTTTTGCAACACACTATGTTTCTATCTCTTAATATGATTCTATCATAGAATAAGTGAAGAGCATAATGAAAGATTCACTTGAATGTCAACTTTGGTTGAGTAGAGACTTAAGCACTGGAAATTCAGAGGAAACAGAGATCATAGGCCCTGCCTTATGAGAACTTAATGTGGGTAACATGAAACTAGTAGTATATATAAACTAGAGCAAATGTCTAAGTGGTTACTAAGTAGATGTCCAATAATGTGATATACTTTATTTATTCTTTATAAGTGAGAATCAAGATCCATACAAATTATAATTGACAATTGTGTGATGAGATACTTGTGAGAAGAGATATTGAAGGAGGTGAATCCTTGAATGGTACTCATTAGCACACATCCAGAGCATTTAAAAAGAAGATAGGAAAGTTAGTGAAAAATTTTAAAGTGAGCTAAAATGGCTACTGTGCTCTCCCATTTGTTATACCAAGCTGCAGAACCAGAAAATACAATTTACTTCTTCCCTCTTTCTCCCAAACTTTTTGGTAGCTATTGTAGGCAGGAGGAGTCTGATCTCCAAGACTTCCCTAGATCACATGACATGCCTGGAGGGACATACATTTTTAGTGTCCACATATGTAAAGCATTTCAATGAGTTTTCTAGCTTCAACGTATTTCCCTGTACAATCATTCTTAGTTAATATGATTTCTAATTCCTCGAAAGAAACCTTGTAAAAAGAAACTATGTGTTTTTCTTGAGCCCATTTATTCAGATTTTGATTACTTAGGGATTGACTCCAGAGATTCCCCCTTGAGAAACAGAAGTCTGAAGAGATTAAGTTCATTGAATGGGGTCACAAAAAAGTAGTAAGTAGCAGAATTGAGGATTGGAGAAATCTTTTGGAAAATGTCTAGTACACAGTAGGCACTAGATACATGCTAGTTATTACCCTAATTAATCTTGCCTGGAGATAAAAAACTGAACAATACAACTCTTTGAGGTCCCCTTCTGTGCTTTAAATGTGATCTTTTCACAAATAACAAAGAGTATTATAAGGATCGTGGTTTCTCTCTAAATAGAGCCTATTATAAAGTATGAGCCATCCAAGTGTTGGAACTCTTTTCTAAATTTTAATGGAATACATTTCCCACGACATAACGAGTCTCTGCATAATTTTTACTTTTCTTTATGATTTAATTAGCCTCAGTCTTTTCTGTTCTGTTTTGTCTGGTGCCCTCTGGATCTCTGCAGGTTTTTTATTGTGAACACTAGTGATAGACAATACATATTAATATGGCTGCCAAGCTTTGACCCAGGATATTAGAGCTTATTTTCCTTCTCTTATGCATTGTAAACAATAGATTATAAAAATTTAAGCACTGTACTTAGTTAAATGCTTGAATGCCATATACAAGACAGCGAATTGTACAGATTTGCAAAAATGTTTTTTTCACTCATGATACCTGATCATAATCACTAATGATTTTTACTGCTGACCTTAGTTTTTTTGCATTCTAGATACTCTGAGATTGTATTTATTTTACTCTTGTTGTGTAGTTCAGTGGCTGACATATTATGGAACATGGGCCAAATTTGTTCCGCCACTTTTTTATAAACACAATTGTATTGAACCACATCCATCATTTACATACTGTCGGTGGCCACTGTTGTACTATATTGATGGAGTTGAGCAACTGTGGCAGAGACCTTACATCTCACACAGCTCAAACATATTTCCCTTATGGATCACACAGCTTACACATATTTATTTTCAGGACCCTTACATAAAAGTTTGTTGACCCTTGATTTAATCCATACCACTTTTCATATCATGCCTTAAAATCCATTGTGTGAAATGGAGAATTGAAACATTTTCCATCCTTATAACTGAGTTATTTTTTTACCAATTCATGTTATGACTGACCTCAATTGCATATCATTTCATACTGGCAGTCTCTGGAAGCTCGACTTTCTAGATATTTTGCAAAGGAAGATGCTGAGTGCATACCTAAAAAATTTGGCTACTATGCATTTCCACAATGAGTAGTTGTTTGGCATTATGTCACCAGCTTTATAAGTCACCAAGTTTTCTTGAAAGAAACCAAAGTTTCTTGATCACTGAATTATACAAAACTGGACTTCACTACTGCTCTATACTTTGCTATTTCTGCTAGTTTTACTGTACTTTGAAATGTTGTACATATTTCAACAAAAAGATTCAGAAAGCAGTTGCAGATGAATTTAATGAGCCCATGAGGGAATATTTTGAGCTTGTATTGCATGTGATAAATAAAGTCTAATACTGACTTTGAAGATATTTCTAAAATTTCACATTAATCAGAAGGTTTTTGGAAAATGTAAAAAATGACTAGAGAATAGTTGTTTTAACAGACGTTAAAGGCTATGAACACTTTTAACGTGGCATTTCAATAATCAACCTTTATTTTCTTGAGTTCACATTTTTTGTGAAGCATTGCCTCTTGGTTCAAATCCAGAATGTAATTCCATTATGCTGAGTCATACAAAGGTATAAATCTGTACTGTATTCCTCTTCTAAAAAGAGCCATGCATAATGAGTTATACCCTGCACTCAGTGGAGACATATCACTCAGGATAATGTTACATCTAAGGGATAATACACTTTAAAGTAGCATATTCTAACTGGGATGATTATACTCAAACATATATGAATTTCCTTCTGCTGCTTCAGTTGATAAACTTTTACCTAGTTACATGAAAACTCACAATTACTTAAGGATAAGTATTGAAAGTTAAAGTCAGAAAGAGGTTTCATTTTTATTTTGGGGGGTTCTGGTCAAGAGAGAGAATTTCAGTAATTGGTATGCAGTCTGTATAAATATCTTTTAATTTGTTACCTTTATCTGGGTTGTAAGGAAGCATCTAATGTAGAAGAATGTTACTAAGTTTAAAATGCATTGCACAGGAGCTGTGCATACATAGAGCTTTAGGTACTAAGACATTTCTTCTTCATGAAGCAGTACTTTCTGTTTCTACAAGATAACATACCAGCTGCTCATTGGCACATCCACCATGTACTTTGCAGAATAACAAGCTAATCTATTGGGACTTGAAGTGCATCAACATCTAGTGATTCTCTTTTGTACCATTTGTACCTTGGGAGAAAAAAAATCTAAATCTAATAACTTCAAAGTTATGACCTTCGTATGAGTTTATATTTAAACCATCTGAAACTTATTTTGGCATTTTGTATAACATAAAGATATATGTTGATTCTGTTTTAATGTTCATTCAATATCCTAAGACCACTTTCTAAAACAAGTAATATACTACTTTTAGAGGGACTCATTCTTTATGGTAAGTTAAAGGGCTTGGTGATAATTATGATTTACTTATTAGGTACTTACTTTCTTTCCCTCCCGTATGAATGCAAATTCCACAAGAAGAGGTTTTTTTGCCTACTCTTTCACTATTGTATCAAGAAAAAAAGACGACTATTAGAATTCAAGGACTATTAAGAATCAACTATAAATGAAATCCTTTCTGACGTGAATTTTTTTAATTTATAGAAGACACAAATAGGTATTTCACTGAAAATGTCAGTAAACATTTTTATTTTTATGAAATGTTCAACATCATTGACCATACAAAAATCAAAATCAAAAACCACATTGAAACACCTTTCCGAAACTAAAATAGATTTTTAATTATGAAAACAAGAACAATTAATCAAGATTTGATGCAAAGCAAACATTCTACTGATAAGGGTTTCACTTGCTACAATGTTGGAAAACATTTTTACCTATCTGGTAAAGGAGGAGATAAATATAAAATACAATTCCACATTACTTCTATGTATAAGTCCAAGGTAAACAATTGCACCAGGTAACACATATTTTTATAAAGCTCATATTGGATAATTTCAATAGAAAAAAAACAGTGCGAAGTATATATTTTATTCTTTTATTTATCCACAAGTATTTTGTGATTACTTACTATATATCTGCTGAGAATTTCCAATGTATTAATTCATTCAATTCTCATAACTATCCTCTGAGGCAGATAAGATTAATATCATCATTTTGTAGATAGGAACAGTTAGGAAGTTAAATACTTGCCCAAAGCCACACCTATTAATTACCATTGGGTAGTCAGCGTTCCAATCCAGGAAATCTAGATCCAGAGTTCAAATTCTAAAAGATAAATTCCTGAGGATGACACTTGGCAAAAGTTTTATGAGAGTATCCTAAAGATGGTCAAGATGTCCTTGACTCTAATGATGCCTGAGCACTGCATGAAATACTTACCATACATTTCTCTGCCCTATCATTGCCATACACAGATTTCTTACACAATTATTTGAGAGGTGCTTTTTTTCAACAGCCAAAATCACTCACTGGTCTTTGTTTAGGCACAACCTGAACTGAAATTCTCCTTCCAAGTGGGGTAAAAGACTGAATTTTCTCTAGAGGAATATTCCAGCCAAAGGTTTTGTGATTGAAGTTTTATATCAAATAGATTCTTTATTTCATCAAAAATTTAAAAAATGTATCTATTAACACCCTGAAATACTCCTCAGGCTATCTCAGTTGGGTTTTCTTTTTTTGTAATCATAAAACAAACTGTGACTTGTAGCAGAGGCCTCATCAGTCTAAGCTTAGTAGCTGAAACAGAGATGTGTTTCTGCATGCATGAAAGAACAATTTCCTTAAAAGGGAAACAACATTACTTTAAATTTTTGACAGCCATTCATCCTTGTCTAGATAGACATGCATATGTTATGATTATACACATATTTTACAGTTATTATTATTATTAATTACTTCCATTTATATTTACATGACTTGTGAAGTTTTCAAAGTAATTTCAACTACATTAGCTCTTTTAAACCTCGCAAAACCCTACTAGTTTTTCAAGGCAGGGATTATATATTTCTTCTGTGTTTTGCAGATCAGTATATGGAATTCCTTCACCCAACGATATCTACATCAGGAAGAGTCTTGTAATGATTTAATCTTTCTTAAATTGCAAAATGAGATCTAGGACCTTTCCTCCTCAAAGGAGTTAAAAAATATCTTCCCACTGGACTGATAATCTAAGATAAGGTAATTAAAATATAAATGACTAGATGGTGATAGGTGACTGGCACTGGGCAATATAGTTGGCAACTAGTGTTATTTACAGAGCACAGGCTCTTCATTCAGAGGGCAGTGGAATTGATGGTCAGGAAATCTTTATTAGCAAGTATGCTTGAAAGAAGAGTTTTGAACTTCTGTGATAATAAAACAAGTAGGCAGGAAAAGATAGAGAACACCATGCACAGAGGAGTTTGGAAGAGAGCACCAAAAGGGAGAGAGAGAAACAGTCCAAAAATGCTAGAAAGAAGAATATTTTTTGTAAATACATGTTTTATTTTGTTTTGAGCATCATAATAGGTGCATATTTATACATTGCTCTTCAAATTGGTAAAATATTTTAGTTTCTAATATTTAACTTGCTCCTCATAAAACACTATGTAGACAAGAGTGGCTTTATGATGGATTCTAAAAAGTTAATTTTGCTCGGCACATTTTACGTAGGTGGGAATTGCTGAATTCAGACTAGCATTTATGTTATCTGAATGCTTTTCTATGAAATATCCTCTCAAGTATTTTCTTAAATGTTCATTTTTTCTTTTGAATTCTCACTTCTGCACAATGACAATGACATAATATACTTTATAGGGTTATGTTTAGATTTAAATAAGAAAAAAGAACTATGCTTCACACACAAAATACGTAGTACATTTCTCCTCTTTTTATTCATTTAACAAATACTTCTTGGGAAAATGCTAGTGTGCAGAACACTTTCCAAAGTTCTAGGAATATAGTAGCAAATAACACAAATCATTTCTTTATGGAGCTTAAAAGTCTAATGGGGAAAGGGGAATAAAAATAATGAATAAGTGAAACATGTTCTATGTATAAGTGTTCCTGAGAGAACTAAAGAAGAGCAAGGTGAATCTAGAGAGTGTGTAGTGGGGAGAGGAAGTTACTAATTTCTATATGACTGCCACTGATACAGTGATAAATGTGCAAAGACGTGAAATACATGAAAATTTTCTAGGTAGAGGAAAGAGTACATACAAGGTCCTGAGGAAGGGCCATTTCCAGAGTGTTCAAAGAACATCAACTTTGTGATAAGGCAAATGGGGAAGCATAGTTGAAGATATGGTAATGGAAACAGATGAAGGGCAAGATTTTAGGCCTGCAGAACCTTCTCTATTACAGAAAGGATTGTGGCTATTACTGTCAGTGAACTGTGGAGCCACTGGTGAGTTTTTAATAGAGCAGTGACAAGATTTAACTTAATTTTCTAAATTATCACACTATTTGCTGTGTTGAAAAGAAATTATAAAGACAAAGATAAAAGCAGCTGCAAGGCCGAGACAAGATGGGAGATGATGTTAGTTTGGACAAGCTGGCTTCTGTGGAAGCAGAGGATTGCATACTGAATATATTCAGCAAGTAATATTGAGAGTTTTTGCTTACAATTTGGATCTAGAATGTGAGAGAAACTGTAATCAAGTGTGACTCCACTGAGCAGCTGGAAGAATGGGGTTACCACTGATATGAGGAAGATTATGGAAAGCCAGAAGTATGGGATGAAAGATAGAATATGAACTCAGTTTTATACAAGTTAACTCTGAGATGTTTGATGTTTACGTACTGTTTGTTCCAGTTATTTACTTTGGACAACAAAATACTGCTCTATCCCTTAGTGACTTGAAACAAGAATTGATATTGGAAAAGTAGAAATTATTGCTGATATTAACAAGGTAGTTTGGTGGAGTGATATGAGCTAAAATTTGACTGAAGACACCTGCATGTAACATGTCATAAAAGACAGGAGGGAGCTCACTATGAGTCAGGGACAAAGGAACATCAGCACATGTCTTGTGTGGCACAAACATGACTGCTCTGAAAGTGAGACTAATAGTCAAAGACTGGAAATAGAGAATTTGTAAATGGAGACAAAAAAGCAATTTTTGTAGCGGCATTTCAGTTGTTTTTATTTCTACTTTATGTATTTGTTTCACTTTGGTGTTATCAATTACATAAGTTTCCTACATTGTAATAAATGCTCATGTTTTGTGGGCTTAAAACAACAGTGATAAATTTTCTTACAGTTCTAAAGGTCCAAAGTCTGAAATGAGTCTTAGATACCCGAAATAAAAATGCATGAAGGACTGGTTTCTCCTAAGGAAACCAGAGGAGAAAATCCATTCCTTGTATCTTCCAGCTTCTAGAATCTTCCAGCATTCCTTGGCTTGTAACTGCATCATTTCAATCTATTCCTTCCCCATTGCATTGTCTTCTCCTTCTAACCCTTCTGAGTTCCTCTTTTAAGGATGTCTGTTATTAATCAGAGCCTACCTGGATAATCCAGGATAATCTTTTAGCTAATTATAATTATGAAGAAAATTTTGCTATGTAAGATAACATTCACAAGTTCCAGGAAGTAGAAACATAAGCATCTTTGGAGAAACATTATTCAATAATACCTATCAATTTTAAGAAAGACATCTATGTGAAAAACAAAAATGGTCTTCCTTACTCAGAAATTATATTTTCTTATAATGCATTTTTCAAATATATACACTTTAGCTACATTCCTCATGCCAAGAATATGTCACTTCTTAGTGTCTTCAATTATTTTCCATATTATTAGAAAATTTAAGGTCATTGTTACTGGGTTGTTTAATGAGAACAAGTAGTGATATGTGTACGATACTGTTGTTTCCACGAAGTATAAGATACCTGAAGGCACCTGTCTGAGACAGACAGGAGGAAGCTCAGTGGGTGCCAGGTGCAGAAAAACATCAGCACATGTTTTACTTGACTCAAACATGACTGCTCTGCAGGTGACAGCAGGTGTTAACACTGAAAAAGTAGTGCTTTCCTGAGATGCACTTCAGGTCAATGTTAACAACTGCAATATTACAGGGTACTGCCACCATTTTTTCAAATCTGTTTGCAATGTGAAGCCTCTTAATATATTAGGACACATTTTAGAGGTCAATGAAAATGATGGCATGATTTGAATCACTGCATTGAATTGTGTCTCCTCCTATAAAGCATTGGACTTTAAATGGTGAGGTAAGAAGGAACTTCATACATTATGATAAGTACAGAAAGTATTGCATCTAAAAATAGTAACAAGCTGCTTTTAGTCCAGAATTTGAAGAAGGGATGGAGACGAGTAAACCCTACCCAAATATAATATTGGCCATATAGCACTGTAGTATATATTTAATGCATACAAGAAAATATTCCACAAACTTAATCCTCACAACAGATGCACTTTGCATATGAAGAAACAATGGTAGAAAGAGGTAAAATCATTTGTGTAGGTTCACACAGTAAGTAGCAAGTGATGCTGGAGAGCAAATCAAAGCATTCTGAACTCAGTCCTTGTTTGCATCAAATTATTGTAGAATTTCCTTGGTTTGTGGTAAATTTATTTGCTTATTTGTAGGTATTCTTCCCAAGTCAATTTATATAAATTCAAATGAATACAATGGAAGTATTTCTTATATAAACTGGTGTCTGTATCAGTTACAGAATGAAAAATACCCATGATCATATGTCTAAATAATACAACATGCATTATATCACATCAGGACAACCATTGTTTAATAATTAAAATATTTACCTTAACATAGGAATTTAAAATTTTCTATCCAATGTACATTATCTTATTTATCTTCTATAATAATTTGTGAATAGAACAGCACTCATTTAAAAAAATAGTAACTAAACCTCAGATAATTTAAGGTGTTTGTACTAGGTCACACAATAAGTGGATTTGGCCCTGCTGTCAATTGAGTAGTATAAGCTATGAATCTTAGCATCTCAATAGAAATTTTCTGATACTACTTCTTAACCTTATTATTCTACTTGGCCTTATATTGGCAGCTATAGCACCCAATTAAATGTGTGTGTGTGTGTGTGTGTGTGTGTGTGTGTGTGTGTGTGTGTATGCCCATACGATCTTGGGGTGGGGGAGTGGCAGATAAATGACTAGATGACGATAAATGCCTATGCCTTGAATTCCATGATATTTTGCTCTCTGAGAATGTGAACCAATTGAACATATTATTAGATAATGAGAACTGCATCTTTTCCAGAAGCTCAATTAACCTTGAGGTTTACTATGGGAAAAATATCATTAACAGTGCATCAATCGGAATTGTTGTCAAAGATAGGACAACAAAAATGTAAAAGAGACTATGAAGTTTGAGGATTTATGTTAAATCAAGCAATAAATGGTAGGTCGTATGATAAATCATCTATAAACCTAAGTATCTTAACATAACAGATACTTATCTTTCCTTCAGTACAACCCCAAGGCTGTTCCTAGAGGGCAGCTTTTCTCCATATGATAGCCCATAACTCTTTCATGTAAGAAGCCTCCATCTCTAGTCAAAAGGTGCTAGAAGAGGAACACAGAAGATTGCACAGAGGCTTTTAGGAGCCAGAGATCAATGTGGGCTACATTATTGCCACACATTTTATTATGCAGAGTTTAATCACATGGTCCTTTCTAGAACAAGGGAGGACAAGGAGAAAAGCACTCTGAGCTTCCTGGGTTATAAGGAAGAAAATAAATATTCAGTATAGCACATCATATTCTCTAATCCATCAAAGAGCACATTGATTGTCTATCCACCCCAAATGTATCCCCTCCAAGTTCTTTCTACAGAATTATAAATTTTCATTTTTGAGCCACACGTGGTTGAACAACAGCATATGATTATGTGTGACATGTATAGTTAAAACGACCTCAGCTACTTCTATAATCACTTTGCTTTGTGAGAGAAAAATAAGCTGTAGGGCATTTATAGCATTCATTGAAATTTCCCCCAAACCATCATGATTGCTGTGGTCCCCTTCAATCATCTTCACCAGTAGTATCTTAGTGAATAAATTCAGATACAGCATCTTACAATCCACAAAGCACTTCACAATGTTGCTTTAATTTAGGTTTCACAATAATATTCTAAATCACACACTAAGCATTTCATTCATTTCAGAGAATACAAAACCTAAGTTATGAGATGTTAAGAAAAGTTCCCTAATTTCATCCAGTTAGGAGGTAGCCAAGCTGGAATTTGCATTTAAGTATCAGATACCTGGTGTCTAGTGTGGTGTCATGTTCATTGTTCTGATTTCTCTCTTACACTTAGAGCATCTGCAGAGAGATTCACGAGGAAGTCTAGCCAAGAAAGAATTTGGGAACATAAGCACTGAAAGAGTTTTTGTTCTTTTTTGTGGTATAGTATTCAGTCATGCAATCTAAAACTTTGTCAGTCAATAAGTATTTATTGAATACCCACATGAGGGAATAACACTGTTACGCAATGCCTTTAAAAAGAATTTATATTTTGTTAAGTGTTTGAAAATTGACTTTCACAGGGTGAAAAACTTTTGTCTTACATCTGAGCAGAATATTGATCTGAGTACAACAGCTTTTCGGATGATTTGAATACAGCAAGATTTTTTATTGTCGATAAATCAGTCCAGTGTTTCCTTTGACCTAACCTGGGGACAAAGTCAATAGAAAAAAAAT
Source organism: Solenodon paradoxus (assembly GCA_004363575.1). Lineage (NCBI taxonomy): Eukaryota > Metazoa > Chordata > Mammalia > Eulipotyphla > Solenodontidae > Solenodon > Solenodon paradoxus. The sequence continues at coordinate 28,692 of RJWH01003506.1, forward strand.
TAGTATGTTCGAAAGAATTTTTTTCACTGTCCATGTAAATAATCAGTACCCTTGACACAAGACTGAGATACAAAATTTAAAAGTTTTCACTTATTTCACCTAGGTAAAAACAACCAGAGGCTGTCAGATTTACCTGACTACAATGTTTCTGGACTGCCAGTTAACGGAAAGCCATTGGCTTGAAGGCAAAATTGAGTTGTCTACTCTCTGACTCTGCATTTGCGACTTGGATAGAGGATTACCCCCAAAGTCCCCCATGATAGCAAGCATCAGTAGTCTTCAGAGACACAGCAAAGAAATAGATTTGGTAACGAAAACAGGTTTGCAAGTTTTCTCTGTTGTACAGAAGATATTTTAGCCATAAAATCAAATCATAATAATAGCTACATTAATTGAATACCTGCAATGTGCCAGGAATAGGCTAGCCATATCCATGCAGAGTTTCACTTATAATCTTTATGTGAGTAGCAGTGATGAAAGTGGTAGAGGAAAGAGCTCAGAATGGGATGCTGCCTATCTGCAATCTCAGTAGTTTTACAAGCTTCTGAAATCATCAGGGGAGGCACCGTAGGCCTTTGGTTATCTAGAAACTACTTAAATTGTAAGGTTATGTAGGGTCCCAAAAAGCGGCCTTCTATTTCCCTTTCAGATCAAGACCTTCTAGGCCAATAAAGGTCATGGGGAATCTTGGAGGCCCTGAGCCACACCTGATAGGCCTTTTCCTGAGCACTAGAGACTTATCTTGTTAACCCTCTGGAAAAGTCCCTGTAATCAACAACTTAATGTTTTACCCAAGACAACAAGGTGGGGCCAAGGGGTGCGGGTAGGTGACAACCAGAATGGTAGAGGCCACTTCACAGACCTGGAGAACTTCCTGGAAAATCCCCTCACTTCGCTTTCAAACTTCCTTGTGGGTTCTATTCTCTTGTTAATTACAGGCACTGAGTGGGGCTTAGCCCAGAACCCCCTGAACAAGAGTATAAATCCAACCAGCCTCCAGTCTGTAGTTCAGCTCTCCCTGCCCAGGAGGCTGTATCTCCTGCTTTGTTTTTTTTCTCCACCATGTTCTCTAAAAAACTTATAAAACTGTACTCGAAGGCTCAAGAATTCTTTCTTGAACCATGTGCCACGGGACCACAGAGCTCCTGTTTCTAAGTACCCTTTCTATCACCACCATTTTACAGAAAAGGCGACTGAGGCTTAGAATGATCACCTGAGTTTTTCAAGGTCACGCAACTAGTGAATCACCAGGGGTAAAACTCAAGATTCGGTTAAAAAAGGATCATATTTCAGACCTTGAACAGGAACTCAAGTTGCTTGCCATTTCCTGCTCATCAGAGTCACCTAATGGAGTTTGGAAATGCAAATGTCTCTGTTCTCCTTGGTATACACTGAATCTTAAGTCTAAGGGTAGTTTAAGCACCTGTACTCAGAAAAATCTTCAAAATTAAGTGTACTCTGCAGCCAAAGTAAAGAACCACTGCATTGAGTGATACTGCACAGAGAAAGCAGAGCTATTGTGATTGTGAAGAATGCTGAGCTGATTTCCAAGATTCTAGCCTCTGGTGTTCCAACACGTGAGTATAGATGGGGCCTATGAACATAATGGGCTAGTCACATACCTTGATTAATTTACATGTCAAAGGTAACCAGAGAGTCATTCTTGTCATGCTTACCAATGAGAGAACAGACATTTGGGATACTAAATAGTCAGGTTTCTGAAGCAGCTTCTCCTGGAAATAGCCCTGTGTACTATTCTTCCTGGAGAATAAAGATTTATCCAATATTCAACATGTATCAGACTCTTACCAGCTTACATAATGGGCGTCTTTTCATTGAAACTTCATCAATGATCTACTCACTTGACTAAATTCATCCAAGCGACTAAAATTAGGGAAATACAAGGTGGGGTGCTCTGCGGAGACAGAGAAATGAAGAAAAATATGACCTACATAGAAATCAGCTTAGTGTATTGCCCCAAATGAAAAGTACCTATTTGCTTTTATGACAGAAAGTTTTGCAGCGTGGCATTCACAAGTTTGACATTAACTATATTTTATCTGGGATTTCTTTTCTGATAAAGTATTCTCAGTGAGCTTTCTGGACTGGAATTCTGTCTCCATTTGTTTTAATAGCTTGTATAATGGAGGAATTCTGGTGCCAATGCCCTCCATTTGTCCTCTACTGCAATCTTACCTGGCAAGCAGCAGGAAGCAGTACAATAACTAATTTCTAGATAAGTATATCTTAGTACACCATACAAAAATCAGCTGCAGGTTAGGTCTGCCAGATTGAATTTTCCGAACATAATAGCTTAGTTGTAGCAAGAGTAGAGTAGATATTTCTTTTCTGATGCATTTCTATACACTGATACTAGAGATGGGCAGTTAAAGGGACGGACCCTATTATTACCATCCTTCTGCAAGCACATATTTATCACAGATTCACCATTTTCCTGCCTATCTCAGACTCATTTACCAGAAGGTTTATAAAATGTCCCTAAAGGAAAAGAGGGGTGCTAAGTAAGAATGAATTGGGGCTCAATTTTCTCAGGTATTAGTGGGTATCAATTTCTACATTATGAAATTGATGATGGTATTGCTTCTTATGAAAATTAAGCTACTGCTCTTAGCAAGTACAGTCTTTATAAATATTCAGAGTGGTTAAAAAAGAAAACTTACCCTGACCCCAATGCAAAATTACTCTGCCAGGAGTTTTCCATCTTAACTGTAGCTACACCTCTGCAGCTATAATCGCAACTGCACAAATCATTCCCCTGCAGCTGTAACAGCAATTGTCCAAACCTGACTGCTAAAGAGCACTAGCCAAGAAGATAACCTTTGACCCCAAGGTAAAAAAGAAGCTCCCTTAGACCCACCCCACCCCCTAGTCCTCAGCTTTGGGTAACATTGGTTGCCCCTGAGCCAGCACTAGCACTTGTATTAAAGCACTGTTTCTCTACCTTCCAGTGCTCAGTTGTCAGTCTTCTCGCCGTCTGGAGGCTTTGCCATAACAAGAGAACGTCTGATCTGGATAAGCTTGATGTTATTTGGTAGGTAGACAGTGGTGAACTAAAGTTAATTCAGTGTCTGTTTTCATGGCAGTTGGAGTCTAGTTGAAGAGAAGGAGAAAAAAGGCAAGTAAATTACCCCCTCATGAAACATGTGATAATTTCTTGGACAGGACAAGTAGTACAAGAATTAAAAAATACTAAGTAATTGCTTACACTTGTATGATTCTTTCCAGATTTATTTTAGTACTCCGGAGGGAGGAGTTGTCAATCTCCATATTATCTATGAGGAAAGTGTTTTGAGAGATTACACAACAACTGAAGACCACTCTCAATGCAGCATGTAACTAAAATCAGGTCTATTCAATTTAAATCCAAAGTAGCTTCATCAATTCTCAAAACAGGAATTTTGTATAGAGATGATGGATTTACAGGTGGGTGAACTGTCATGTCAATAAATATAATGAGGGTGGAAGTGATTAATGATAATAAGGAGGATAAGGTGGAAAGCTCACAATTAGAGACAGCCTATGGTCAAAGTCAAAGAATGAGATAACAGGGAGGAAAGCAGGATTTGGAGGCAATCCAGCAGTATAACTAGATAACAAAGCAGTCCCAAAAATGTCTAACACTCTCCTGCTTTCATTCCATATCCCTGTGTTCAACTAAAGACCTCATTTTATTAGTCATTTGAACAACAGAAATACATACAACTATGTAAAGATAACCATTTGTGGAATATGGAGAGTGGTAAGTGCTTGTCATTCTAGTCCTTTCAGTAAAGAGATGGAGTGAAAAAAAATAGAGTTTATATCTCTCTTCAATTAGGACTATTATCTCTGTACAAGTGATAACACAGTGGCTTCTATAGATGCCCAAAAGATAAAAGCAATTGAGCTTGTGCCATTTCAGTTAATCTACTTAGTGACCCAATTTGGGAAAATGTCAAGGTTCAAGGATCATTGTCAGAGTTTCTCTGTTTCTATTTCTCATCTCCCTACTCACCATTCTTCCATATGGTAGGGGTAGAGAGGGGAAAGCATCACAGAAACTACCCCAGGAGACACAATTCATCCACATAGAACTTGGAAGGGATGCCAGTCTCTTGTTAGCCCTTGATTAATGAGCAAGCAAGCATATGCTGCTGAAGAGTCTCCATTAAATGCATCTTCTAAATCATTGGTAATACAAGAGCAAAGAAGGAAAAGTATTCCTATGTGTTCCCCACCTCTGGAGAGCAATGCAGAATCCATAGAATATCCACAGAAACTCATCAAATACGCAGTGCAGTTTAGATATGGCAACACATTTACATTGAAAGAGCTAGTTTTCGGCAGGCAACTCCTCACTCTGGACACTACTCTATAGGCTACCTATAATCCATAAAGTCACATGCCGTGGGTTGGCTGCATTCATTTGGTGTATATCTTGAAGTACAGCATCAAAAGGAGTTCAGAAATAAATAAGAACAAACATAGAATATTACTGTTTCCTTAACAGCAAGGGTGCAAGCAATAGCAAGGGAAATAAGGATCAAGAGAAATAGGCAGGTGCATCAGAAAATCTCAATAGAGAACATGTACTATACTCAAATTGGGATAATTATAATCACCCCAAAGCAATAGTTTTCCAATTTGTGGGTATAGGAATCTTGAGGAAAAAGCAGTAGTATGAACAGGGATCAGCTACCAGATCTTGAAAACAGAAAGTCCTGTTCAATTGATTTTGGAGCCACAGTGACCTCCGGGTTTGGACACAACTAATTTAAAGTGACTTCTTGTATAGGAGGATGACTAGGAGAAGTAATACTCCTTATTTTTCCATATTTCCTGTTAGGGCTTTCCAGCAACATAATACAAAATGAATCCAGAAGATAGGGGACTCCATTTGTGCCGTTACTATAAGTCAGACTTCTGGGGCAGAGGATCTGGAAAAGAAAGACTCAGGCTAGATCTGGGAAAGCAAAAGGGAAATATCTAAACCAGAAATGAAGGCATTTTTTACAAAGTGAAAGGGCACTAAATCCTGTTAGTTTTCTTCATTTCTGGATGCCTTCCATATACTCCCATTACTGCACACCTAAGCCCTTATGCTCCTGCAGGATCAAGTACAAACCTCTGTCTTCCATAAAATCTTTCATGATAAACAACTACCCTTCAATATTTTTTGCTTCCTATAACTCATTTGTCTCTTTTAACTTATTTCCTTCTATCCTAGTTATGTTTGGCCATGTCCTTTTCCCCTCACCAGATTCTGAACCTCTAACAGACTGTGCTTTTAATAAATCTCTGTATATCCTCTATTGCTCAGTATAAGACCTTAAGGGCAGTTTATATACAATACCACAGATCTTTAGCACCAAGAGCCAAGTATTTGGGTTGGTAGCTAACAGTGTACAGCACAATGCATGTTTCTACTATTTACCAGCTCAGTGACTTGGAGCAAGTTTCTTAACCTCTTTGAAACTGAATTTCTTCATCTGTAAGATATAAGTGATAATAATAATAATAATAATAATAATAATATTAATAATAATACATTTCTTATAAAGTTGAGATTAAACATACAAATTTTATAAACCTTCCCATATAGGAAGTGCTCAATATTTTGTTAACTAATGCTTTATCAAAAAATGAATTAATTGAAAATCAGAAAAAAATGAATTACCTTTTTAAAATATCTTTCTAGAAGAACGATTTCTAGATTTTTTCCAAATAGTATTTCTTGTTCTAAGGGTGTTCTTAGGAATAATTAATTATTATAGGAATAAGTAATTATTTATTAAAATATAAACTCTTCTAAACAACACTAACTTGTTGGTTTAGTATAGTGTTTTGAGGTATTTAATCTCATTGGCAAATATTTGGAAAATTTCACAGATTCAGCTGCCATGATCTGAATATTTCTCCATCTAATTTATATGCTAAGATCTTAGGGTCAGTGTGATGGTGTCAGGAGATCAGGAATTAGGAAGTTGATTAGGTCATGAGAGTGAAGCTTTCATGATTAGTGCTCTTATAGGAGACCACACAGAGATCTCAAGCCCCTTTCTCCCATATGAGGACACAGTGAGAAGGCACCGGCCATATAAGAACATGAACATGCTGGTGCCTTGATCTTGGATTTCTCAGCTTATAGAACTGTGAATGATACATTCTTTGTTATTTGCATGCTACCAAGTTTGCAATATTTTGGTATAGTAGCTTGAATAGACTAATATATGGGGTTAAAAGAAGTTAACAATCCAACAAAGTTAGTTCTGTACTTCGGAGTTTTGAACAAAATAGGTAAATGGCAAGCAATGACGCAGAATCTTCACATCCACTTGTAGAATATTTCTAAATGTTTCTTAAAATTTCTAATGATGAACAAAAGTTCAGGTTACATGATTTTCAGTCCTAGGCTTCCCTGCAGACAATGCCAATTAGTCCCAAATATCAAGTGGAGGTGCAGCATGTGGCTTTCTAATCATTTATCTGTCCCTAATGATCAAGGATCAATTTCTCCTTATAGCTCAGTATGATTCATGAAAATCAAGCATGACTTTGAATATAATTACTCAATAAATTTCAGATTTTCTATAGGCTATAAAAAGGAATTCTGTAAGTTTTATTCCTAGTATGGCTTTAAGATGCTACTTTTGACTGCCTGAGTATGGGTAAGTTAGGCCATTTCAGCATATGACCTACCATGTCCATGAGAATCAAAAGCAACTTTCCTACTGAACTCCCAGAATCCCATTGATCAAATTATAATGATACAGATCAGTGTGTCTCATAGCATTGTAGAATCAACCTAGTTCCATTTTATAAAAACCCTTCCTTCAAACTTGTACATAATGATCAGGGCTATATTCTTTGGTAAAAGGGACTCCAAATTTCCAACATCAAGTTCAAGACCTGTAAATTCTACCTGAAGGGATTTAGATTTGCTTCAGACTAAATCACTTCTGGTGTGAAACAAACTGAAGTGTTATCTCAATATCCTAAAATGCATATATCAACGTGAACAAAAAATTTTGAAAAAACTGTTTTAAATAACTCTTCTACATGGTTCAAAAACTGAAGAAATAATAAATCTGTTGGTCAAAGCTCATTTGTTTTAATTTTATATTGCATTACACAGCCTGTGTCATTCAAAAAACTAAAGCTCTATTATGAAAATTGTAATAACTTTCCCAAAGACCCTAAGTAAATCTCATTTGAAAACTATTCCTGATTGGTTCATGTATGATTCATTAAGAAATAACCAACAATAGGAACTTGATCAGCTTGTTCTTTATTTAGAAGAATGTGTGTATGTGTGTAATATATATTGTATCTTCATTTTTATTTCTATACTTCACTTAGACAGTGTTTTTGCTGATTTTTTCAGTTAAGGCATGATGTCCTTCCCCTCCATATACAACTATTTAAGTAGTTTCAATCTATGACTTTTCTCATAGTCACAGAAACTTCCCTTTGCAAATGTACAGTACGATATGACTTGTGCCAAGAATAGAACCAGACTGAGAAATTCAGTGTTTTTTTCTCTGACCACAGTAACTTACAAGTGACTTGGAATGTCATCTCATTGGGTTTTTTGTTCACAATGATATTAGGCTTCTTACCTTCAAAAGCAAACACAATTTAAGTGAAACCCATAGAATCTATGTGTACTATAGGAATAAAAACTTAACTTGTGGTAAGGTTTGCCCTCTAACCCATATTTGTATTATCACAATAAAGCAGATCAACCTCTCTTATTATTCCCAATTGCCTATGAGAAGAAAACAATTACTAGCAATGAATATTAACCTCAGAATAAAACACCATGAGAAATAAAACAGCCATGCCTTACAACATTGTTTAGGTTTTTAAGAGTCTGATTATCGCATGCCTTATGATCGATGTCATATTCCATATACAGCTCTCTACATCCCCAAATCTACCCTATTCTCACATACTTTTGTAACTAACAGAGATTCATGGTTTCCATTGCATCTTTCAGATTTTACCTATTGTCAGGTTGTCTCGAAATTGACCAATAGATTCAAACAGACCAAAAGAATTCCAGCTGGATTTTTGAAGTATTTTGACAAGAAAACTACTTAAAAATTGCTGAAATGCAAAATGTCTAAAATAATCAAATGATTTTTAAAATAAAGAAAAAAATGCTGAAGAACTTATATTAAGAAGAAAATTGGAGAACTCAAAAGATATCCAGTTACATGAAATATTTTAAGGCTACAGGAATCTAAATAGTGTAATATCAGCATAAAGACAGATGTACAGATCAATGGAACGAAGAGAGATTTTAGATACAGAACCTCACAGAAAGGTCTGTTTTTTATAATGGTGCTAAAATAAATACATAGGGAAATGATGTTTCCTAAAAGTAGCTTGAGAAATTAGATGTCTAAATGCCACTATTTTTAAAATATATGTATATATAGATACACAATTTTAAATAAATATATATAGAGATAGATATGTGAATACACATATATATGCACATGTATATGTTTGTATGTAAACCTTATCTTATGAATATATATGAAATTGTATCACTGAACTAAATATAAGAATTAGGACTATTAAAAACTTCTAGGGAAAATAAAGGATAAGAGTCTTTGTCACCTTGGATAAGGCAAACATTCCCTAGAAGAGACATGAAAAGTAAGAAATATTAAATATGAATCATTGTACTTTATTCAAATTAAAAATATCGTATTCAAAAGAAACTTCTAAAATGAATTAGTAAGCCACAGAGAACAGTCTAAATATTCAATAATTAATGAATAAGCAAGATATTTCTATGCAATGAAAATAATTCAAAATTCAAAACGAATAAACTGATATATATATACATATTTATCTGAGGATGAATCTTGAAAGCAATATAAGTAAAAGATGCTAAACACAAAATAAACTACTTTGTGATTTCATTTCTATAAAATGGTAGAAAAAAACAAAACTATAGTTGCAGAAGACTACTGGAATCTGAAAATGGGAGGAGAATGACTGTAAAAAGTTGGTAGGAAACTTTAAGAGGTAATGTAAATACATAATTGTGGTGATGAAATAATTTAATATATTTATCAGAACTTATAATGGCAATCAAAATTTTTCAACTTATTGAAATTATATCTCAATCAAGCTTATGAAAATATAATTGATAATGCATATATGTACACTTGATATAAATACGTGTGGATATATACTTTTTATATGATGCTCATGTGTAGGTTATTCAATAAAGATAAACATCACCTGTATTCCCCTTTTCTTTTGTATTCATATATATATAAGGCTAATAGTAGCTAAGCTACTCAATACATACCATTGTGATTAATAAATCAAAGTACTATGGATTATAACACCATATTTTTAATTAGCAGTTAATAGCTATAAAAGTACATGGGAGTTTCAAAAGCAAATTCTACCATGTATTCAAAGAAGAACGAATACCCATCCTCCTTCAACTCTTCCACAAAATTGAAGAGGAAGGAGAGCTCCCGTTCTCATTCTACAAGGCCAGCATCACAATGATTCCAAAATCAGGCAAGGGCAGTAGCAACAATGACAATAAGAATAACAATAAATAGAGAGCAACATTGATGATGAATATAGATGCAGAATACTCTTCAACTTTTGGCAAATCAAATTCAACATTAAAAAAAAATTATACCCTATGAACACCTAGGATTTATTCTAGTGATGGAAGGATAGTCCAATATATGCAAATGAATAAGAAAAATAAAGCATTTTAACAAAGGGAAAAATAAAAATCAAATGATTATATCAATAGATGCAGAGAAAGTATTTGGCAAGATTCAACACCCATCCATGATAATAACCCTAACTTAAATGGGAATCTAAGGCACATAACTCAACACAATAAAAGTCATGTTTAACAAACACACAGCCAACATCATACTCAGTGCTGAAAAATGGAAAGCTTTTCCCCTGAAAACTGGAACAAGGTAAGGATTTTCACTCTCATCACTACTATTCAACATGGTTCTGAAAGTCCTGGAGAGAGCAATAAGATTTTTTTTAAAAAAGGACATTAAAGAAATCATTATGTGTAGATAACAAGAAAACCCAAAAGACTCCACCAAAAAATGCTGGTAACAGCAAACTCATACAAAAAAGTGTTAGAAATACAAAATAAATACAGAATATCAGCAGAATTTCTGTATACAAATAATAAACTGGAGGAAAGACAAATAAAACAAAAATCCCATTCACCATCACACCAAAAAAAGATAAAGGTGTCTGAATATCAATTTAAAAACACAGATGAAAGACCTATACACTGTAAGACATTGATCAAAGAAATAGAAGAAGAGAAAAATAGATGAAAAAATATTCCGTGTACATAAATTGAAAGATTAAAATTGTTTAAATGGCCATATCCCCCAAATCAATATATGAATTTAATGCAATACCTATCAAAATTCCAGGGATTTTTTTCAAGGAAACTCAACAATAATAAAGTATTTAAGGAATAAAAGACCTCAACTACCCAAAACTGGTATCAGAAAAAAAAATGAAAAATGGAGGAATAACACTTCTGATTTCAATCTCTACTATATTGCGATTGTCATCAAAGCAATACAGTATTGGAACAAAACAGGAAGAACAGTGGAAGAAAACTGAGATCCCACAAATAAAAGCACAGCTCTTTGCACAGCTAATTTATGACATAGAGAGTCAAGAATACACTGCTTGATATTTTAAAAAGTGTCTTAATGTGGTAAACAGTGAGTAGCTTTGCAGTCAATTGTTGGCAAAAGAAATGCATGGTATTACTGCTCAGAGTATTTTAAAGTCTGCAAAAGAAAAAAAATGGTGTCGACCTCATGAATTCTTTAAACATTATTTTCATGCAATACTGGTTTTAAGAATAAATTTAAATACGAGGGTGGGGGAAGGAGGAGGGGTCCAAATTTTATAAAAAGTTAAACCTCCTTGCCTCCCAGTGAACTCAGCGAAAGGGGAATGTTCCATCTCCACCTTGTCCTTTTATTTCTCTTCCCTCAACTATTTAGTGAACCTTTATATTCTGACCAGTGTTGGATCAAGGAAGGGAGGAGAGCTAATGAATCGGATTATCTGTGCGCGACCAACACTAACCAGGTGTTAATCTACATCTGCAATTCTCTGCTTGAGGCTGCTTTTCTGTTAAGCTGACACCATGGATTCCTCAGACATGTCACATTACTGGTCACCCACTTTCCTTGGTGAGAGCTATATCCATAAGAGTCTCACAGAATACAGGTGGCACATTCATCTGGATAATTTGAAGGTTTATTTCAAATGAAATTACTTATAAAATTGTAGGTAAAGCATACACAGACCATAAGAGAGAATGAGGCAAACTGGGGTTAGTGAAAGGGAAGTTATCACCTGTAGGTCTAAACAGATGAGGAGAGGGAGTTTTTATTAGTGCTCAGAAGGAGATAGTGACATATACAAAGTTAATATAAGAGGAATGGATACGTTTTGTAAAAGAGTATGACAGGATGAGGGACCTTGGAGGGAAAGAGCCAGGAAACAAATATCCTGACCTAATCTTTCCTCAAATCTTTTAATGTGGCTCCCCTTTGGAAAATCCAACTGGAAGCTAAAAAGCGAGGGAACCCTTTGATACAGTGCATTAAGGTCAGTCTTCAGGGGCAAAGAGTTGATATAGAAGAATAAGGAACAGATGTTGAAGAGCAGGTGGATGGCATTCATAACAAGAGCTATTTAATGTTTCTTCTGGTTCCTCTACTCTGTAACACTATCTTCAGTCCCTAGACATGTTCTAATACCTCCATGTCTCTGTTGAGGACTGATACTACAACAGGTGTCCCCTTTGGTTAGAACAAAAGAACATATAAATGTGACCATTCTGTAGGAAAGACTCATGGATGCTCACAACACACTCAGGGAGTATAAGCAACCCTGTAACTACACCCTTATATTGAGTATCCAACTTGTCTCGTGTACTTTGCGTTTCACTGGTGTGAATGAGAATTTTGCTAAATTGTAAGGGACACAAATTAAGATCTCTATGTGGTTCTCTTAATATTCATTTCCATAGACTTGAGGTGAGGAGTAAGTACTCCTCACTTCTATTTCCACTTGAATATTAGACCCATACTTTCAAAGTTTAATGTCTTTAGTTGGAAGAGACAGCATTTTTCATTTTCTCCGGATTAAAAGTACTGGTACAGACTCGAATTCTCAGTTTGGGATACATTCTCAATACTGAATAGTAACCACTGGTAGCAGTACTGTGATTGGTCCTATCTGGGTGATGACCTCCTTTGTGGCTAGGATCCATATGATTAAATGTCTTAAAAGTGTCCCATAGACTCAGGCAGCAGATTTCCAAAGCAATCAGACACAGGATGATGGTAAAAGCTGCTTACTAGACAAAGCTGTAGCTATTATATACTCCTAGAGTATGAATACAGAATCTGAGAAATAAACTTTAGAAAATCCTAAGAACAAGAAGAATCTAAAACAAAATTCTGAACAGATGATATCTATCTGTCTATCTATATATATAATGACCCTTGCTGTGTGAGGATTCTAGTACATGCATAGCTGAAATACATGGTCAAAGATAAGTTTAGTGCAGATCAAAACTACAAGAGATGATTTACAAAAGGTTCTGAGAAAAGACATTATTTTAACACCTTAATCACAAAACCCCTGTGGTTCTTACAATTGAATTTTACAATAGACTTTGACACTTGCAAAATTGACTCATAAGGCTGAAACACCCTGCTCACTTTCTTACAGAACAGTGTTTTTCAAATTTTAGTCCTCATAACCATCACCTGAGGGACAGGTTACAAAAAATTTAGAATCTTTGACCTTCCCAGAAAGTCTATCATAGTAGATAATAGGAGGATGCCCAGGAATCAGTAAGTTAAATACAAAGAGCCTTTAAGATATGACCCAAAAACTGAAAAAAAGAAATTAAATGTTTTCAAATTAATTGCTCTTGAAGCAAAAAATGTATTTCTAACTTTACAATTTATTGCTATTTAATTTCCCTGATTTTATCTCTGTGTATACAGATTAGGAATCTCCTTAACTGGAATCTTCATCAAAAGCCATTCAGCATGTTCTTGAACATCAGTAATAAGAAGAACATTACTTTTGAAAGCAGTTTAATATAGAGCGCATATTCATTTATTAAATCTTGATTGTACAATGCTTATTAGAATTCCTTTTCTAGTTTCTACATAAGATATATGGCAGGTTTTATGGGGAGCTGCATATTTGGCCAAGATTATTATGTTCTAGGAAGGACTGACACTGTACAATGACTGCACCAAAGTACATACTCTTGTCTAATTTCATTCATTTACATGTGCATATCCAGTTGTCCTATTGCCTCATTTTTTCAGCTATTTGTTGAAAACATGATTTGCAGTCTAATGACCTTGACATCATTGTTTAAATGTAATTGGTTATAGATGTATTGATTTATTCCTGAACTATAAATTCTACTCCCTTAATTGGTACGTTTAATCTTTAGCCAACACCATACTTTCGTGAAAGCTATAGTTCTGTGTCTGGTTTTGAAATAGGAAAGTGTGAACAATCAAGTTTGCTCTTCTTTTTTAGGATTGTTTTGGTATTTTAGATCTCATGACGGTTTATTTGAATTTTAAGATAAACTTGTCAGTATCTGCAAAAATATCAGATGGACTAATTATTAAAATTTCATCGACTGTAGGATCACCTTGGGTAGTATTGCCATATTAATAATGCTGCCTTCTGATCTATGAACATTGGCTGTCTTCTCGATTATTTTTTCTCTAATTTATTTTAGCAATATTTATAATTTTTGTTTAATCTATTCCAAATAATTTCATTATGTTAGTACTTTTGAAAATTTGAAAAATTTAGACTTTAGTGTTAGATTATGCATTGATCTTATATAGAAATACCATTGCTATTTGTGCATTGATTTGTATCCTGCAGTCTTCCTGGGTATTTTAGTTCTAATAGCTTTTTGTAGATTATGAGTATTTTCTACATGACAAATCACATTATTTTCACAATAGAGATAATTCTTATGTGATATGATAAAAATATATATTTGCCCTTTGTCCCCAATCTTGGCACAGAACTCCTAGACACTTTGGAATCTCTGGAGTAATGAGAGTGTCTTCTAAATGATAATGAAATGACTGGTGGCTGAGAGAACCTGATAGCTACAGAATGAGAACTGGTTGCAGAATGATCAAGGCATAATTAGAGGCTGAAACTTTTGATCTCATACTCTGATTTCCAAGGAGGGGAGAGGGGTTAGAGATTGATTTAATCACCAATGGACTATAATTTATCAATCAATTATATCTATGTCATGATACTTCCAATAACTCATAAACAATGGGCTTGATAGCTTTGGAATTGGTAGACACATAAAGGTTCTGGGAGGATGATAGAGCCAGAAAGGGCATGGGAACTCTGCACTCCTTCCCCATAATTTTTTTTATGTATCTTTTCAATTTGACAGTTTCTGAATTGCAATTAACTGATAACAGTAAGTAAAATGCTTTGCTGAGTTCTATGTGTTGCTAAACCAAGGATGGAGTCATGGGAATGTTTATTTATAGTTGGTTTTGGTCATAAGAACAGGTAGTAATGTAATCTGAAGAGGGGCCAGTCTTAAGGAGTTGAACCTTTATAATCTGTGGAGTCTGTGCTATCTCTGTGCTATAATGAGAGTCCGAATTAGAGTCTGAAATGAGAGTACAACACTCAACTGGTGTCCAGAAAATTGGTTGATATAGGGGAGAAAGCATCTGTATCTGGTGTTCGAAGTGTTGGTGAATAACAAAAGCTCAGACTTTCCAATCTAGATGTCCTTTATTAATTTTTCTTGCCTGAATACCCTAACTAGAATGACCTGTACAAGGCTGAATAGAAATTTTGAGAACAGACATCTTTTCATTAGGGTATCCCAGGGCTTTATATCTGCTGTTCTTTCTTCCTGGGCCACATTTGTACCACATTTCTTTGTAGCACCTGGTAACTTTATACCATTTGTACCTTTATTCCATTCAGGTAACAATTCAAATTTGTCTGCCGAGGGAACCTCCATTTATAAATTAGCTTTCTGTCCAAACTCCAATTACTATCTATTCCATTATCTTTCATAAGCATCCTAGTATATATATATATATATGTATATATATATTAATATCGAATTGTTGTTTAATTTGTTCAACCACCTTATCAAACTCCATTGCTAGAGTTTTAGATCAGTGAGACTTGATGCTTTCTCTAACTTGTTTGAAGTTGTGCCCCTAATACTTAAATTAATGCTTGGCACATGGTAGACATTCAACGAGTATCTCTTGAATAAATTTAATGAATGAATGAAGGAATGAATCAGTTGACCTATTAATATACATTTGAAGCATGTCTTCCCAACCAGAGTGGCACTGAATACCAGTTAGTCTTAAAAGAGCCACAGTATATTCAATATATTGATTTTCTCAGCAATACCCTATTTTAGGGCAAGACTCATTCATTTCCCTAGATAAATTATACAAATAATAATTACGCATGTCTTAATATTTAGAAAGGTTGATAAACTAGGTATAGGTACATGCTCTTATTCTCATTCCTTTCTTTGCCTCTTGTTTTAAAGATAGATACTTTTATCTACCCAGGTGGAAAACACGGAGAGAATTAGTACTGACTATGGGAAAGCATTCCAAACAGTCATTTCAAGGCAAGAATTATCTTCACTGTAACATTTGTTCAATTCCTATAAAGAGAAGAAAGCATGTGTGGGAGTGTGGGGGAATGGCTATGTTTGTGCATTCAATGAACTGGTGTTCAAAAACATCTCCACTTAAAAGATACTGAATGATCTTAATTCCTGGAGTGAGTAGTTCAATTATCTGCAATTAAAACTTCCTCTTTGTTAAACTAAAGACTAAGATAGAAAGACCAGTGAGTCCCCTAAAGCATATTCTTTTCAGCAAATTATTGTTTCTACAAATTCTGAGTGACAGCTAATGCCAAAGGAATTGCCTTTTATTTACTGATATACAGCCACCCAAAGAGGTAACCACCTGCCAGACAGATGGCTCTGATTTAGCCAAGTCATCCAAAATGAGGATCTGGTGTCCAGGTCAGGGGTCACACTGGAAATAGTGCCTCTTAGGAAGAGCCAGTTAGGAAATTGCAAGGACATTTCACAACAGGCCAAAGTCAAAATGCCCCTGTGAATACTTGAGTATAAAATAGACTGCCCAATGTGACTTCCTTGTGCCACTGAGCCAGTGCTTTTGATTGCTTGGATTAGCTGACAAAAGAGAAAAAAAACCTAACTCTGTGTCCTTGGCCTCTCAATTCCCACTTTGAGCTCTTGATGTTGGCATTATCTGAGCTGCTCAGTATGGTAAAACCAGGACATATGTGGCATTGAGCATTTGACATGGGGCTGGTTCCATTTAGTATGGGATTAATTCTAAAATACCCACCAGAATTTGAAGCACAGACGCACAAAAATATAAAGTACTTCATGTTTTCTATACTGATTGCATGCTGAAATGTCAATATTTTGATGCATTATTAAATTATTATTATTTTTATCTTTTAAGGTAGTTATTGGAAAATTAGAAATGACATATTGGATTGCAGTATTTTTATATTGGATAGCAGTTGACTAGATAATTTCTAATGCTTTTTTGAGTTCCATGTATGTTTGATATTATGGGAAGAATGAAAGAAGGATTGGAAGGAGAGAAGAAAGGGAAGAAGGGAGGAAAGGAAGAAGGAAAGAAGGAAGGGAGGAATGAAGGAGAGAAAATAGCTATTGAATTTATGAAGATAATATTTTATTATATGAATATATATGTGCATATGTAATAGAATGATGACCTCAACTTACCTGGCTCTAGCCTTTTTCACATAACACTTCCTGCTGCCCAAATAGCATTTCTAAGTGTTATTGTCGTTATATTACCATCTTAAAAGCACTTAGAGATTCCTTATAATTCGAAGGACAAATTATTTAACCCAAAAGAGGCACCTCTTATAAGTTGATATTTCCCTATACCAGTTACAATATTGATGGCCAGGTCTTTCTTGCCTTTCACACTGTACTTTAGTCAAGCCATACACATTTACATAGCAACAACTTAATCAGTACTTTTATTATATCACAGTCACTGGCTTTTACAATGGTTAAAGGATATACAAGGCCTATGTTCTCATGAAGCCTATAATAAAATTGGGGAGTGAATTTGTAAATAAAAGTAAGCTGGGGGACTTAATTTAGAAAAGATAATCAAATAATTCCCCTCTTGAAATGCAACGTGTAAACTAAAACACGAAAGTTGAGAAGAAACCAGCTACTCAAAACATTTGGAAGAAAAAAAATTCCAAACAAAACAGATGACACTAGTCATGTAGTAGAAACCCACTTACTCACCATTTAACACTCAGCTAAAGCATACTTTTTTCAGGAAGTCTTCTCTGAGCTTATGAACCAGGTTAAGTTAAATGAAATTCTCTGCTAATTTTATTCCCCTCTCATGCATGCACTGTAGTTTTCTCCATCATTGTAATGATATCGTTGTACCGAAACTATCTGCTTATCTGTTTGCCTAATTAAACTGACAACTCTGCAAAATTAGTCTTTTTGTTCTCTTGTTTCTTCATGGGAACTCGTTCATTGTTTATTCCTAGTATATAGCTAGTCAATATTTATTTATCTTTTCCTAATGTTCAGTTGATATATAATGAGACTCTTGAGCCTCCTATAATTACTAAGGAAAATTAGATTAGATCTGGTTATTTTAAAAATATTTATTGAAGGAACATTGCACGATAACATTATATATGTGTAAGGTGTTCATCATCATAAATTAACAAGTGTGTGATACATTAGGTTCATTACCAAAGCTCCTATTCTATCCTTCACCATAGAATTTATCCCCTTTTACCCAGTTTGCCCAACCCCAATTCCCGCTTCATTCTGGTCAGCTTCAATTTGATTCTATAGACTAAAATTCTAATATGGTTTGTTTTGGTTCATGTGTTGGCTTGATTTCTCTATATACCACATAATTAAAGAAATCGTATGGTGTTTGTCTTTCTGTTTCTGACTTATCTCATTGAGCATAATTCCCTGAGTTCCTCCATCTTGTTGATGATCCTGTGAACACTTTGCCTTGCCGTATGATAAAAATATCCTGGAAATAACATAAGCCCCTTATTCTCAGGGTATAACTACCAAGGAAAGCCATGGGAAACTAATGCACTGACTTTTGTATAGAGGCCAAGATTTGGGATAGAAATGGTGATATTTTGATTTAAAAAAGGTATAAGTGAGGTTATTGGGACCTAAGGTTAGATAAAGAGATGAGAGCAAAGAATTAAAGATAGTTTAGTACCTCTGGAAAAGGACAAGGAAAAGTTTTTAATTCTAAGAAGTAATAGCTGAGATAATACTGTTATGTGAGTTCATGCAGAGCTGCATTGAAATTTTTGCCATCTTCTGCAACTAGTTGCTAAGTTGCTAAGTCCCTGAGAAAACCTAAAATTTCTCTGACTTGCTATCTTTCTCTCTCTTTTCTTTGCCACCCTCCCCTCCCATGATATTCCTCTGATCTCAACTACTTTAGGACTCTAGTCAATCCATTACTCTTTCCCACCTTTTACTGTTTTTTTGATATTGTGAAAATAGTGCCTTTGTGTTATGTATCTTGACATATGTGTCAGGTAATAGAAGTAGTGGTCACCACTCACAGAGCTTAGCAGGTCAGGGGAACTGATCCACTGATGAGGGAGCAGGTAGAATAAAACAGCAGGGGAAAAGGGATCATAAAAATAAATCAAGAGACTACTCAAAAGGCAGCAGTTTTATATCAAAATCTTGCCTTCCTATGGCAAATGGCTTGGTGATGTGATCACGATAGGTTTGTTTGTATCCTTAGGGAATTTATTACACAACCTCTTGCACAGCAGTCCTCTAACCCCAAAGCAGATTTTACAGAGAAAAATTCTTATATTTCCTAAGGCATTCATTCCTGCAAGATTTGGATTCTTTATCCATGACTCCAGGCCCCTTGACCCTAATCTATCTTTTTCTATTGCTTTTTCTTTGGAGAAGTAAGCTTGTAGAAAGCAGTATCATCGCTTCTTTCTTATAGCCTACCACATTCCCGATGACTACAGTCAATTTCCCTAATCTTCCCAAAGAGACATTGGAGAGAATCACAAAGTTTTCTTGCTAAGGTGGAAAAAAATGTTACTTCTCCATATACAACTTGTCTGACTTTCCTAATAAAGAGACCCTTACAGACAAACACACACACACATACACACATAATTGTCTACCTACTAAGTACTATATAACTTGAAAATATCTCTATGTAATAGTTCACACTTGCATTGTTCAGACATGTATTCGGTATATATTTCCCTCCAAGATTAATTTTAGACATACAGGAATAAGGCTTAAAAGAATTGGTAACTGCAAAGAAGAAGAAAACCTCATAATCGAATGGACTACTTACATTCTCCCTTAGTTTCTCTGTTTACACACAACCGTGTTCCTTGCTTACCTGATTATATATCTTCCTGTGGTTCCCAATGCCAAAATATGTGGCTTGTGACATCATAGCCCAACATTTTGAGTTTCAGTGCCCATTTCTGCCTTAATAAGTAGAATGTGTTTATCTCTGTACAGATAACTCAGGCCTTTGAGTTAGGGATAACACTATAGCCCAAAAGATTTTCCATGCATCACTCAGCTTTAGGATTACTTCACCCTTATATTTGTGGTTTTCTCTTACAAACTCTTTAGGAAGCACTCTTATCTCTTTGACACTCTGTAGGGAAATCATAAAGTTCTACATGCCTTCTGAAACACATGAAAATCACAATCACTAACCATATTGCATCACAGTTTATTTTCTATTGCAATCTCCCTTCAGAATGGAATAATACCACTAAGCAAAATTTATTTTCAAAAATAACATGGAGTTAAACTAATTTCACTTTGGTATTACTTTAAAATTACCTAGATATATATGAATTTCATGCTCTCCATCCATAGATGTAGCACTAAAGCTGTGGGATAAAGACTCTGATGACTAATCTCATTGCTTAAATTCTTTTATATTCCTTTATCCTACAATTCCACTGGACTAGAATACAATGGGTTTTGAGTTTTTTACTTCTTCTATGTTATGGATTTTCTTCCCCTTCCATGACATAGAAATATTCATAACTTAATGAATCTCTCTGGTGACTTTTAATGATAAATACAGAAAATAAATCATAAAATAATTCTTCATCATAGCAAATGCTGACTTCAAAACCAATTTTCTTTTTTTAATTATAATTTGAAAATTATATCTTTTGATATCCTTTTTATCTTTGCAATGATTTTGTCTTCTTTTTCAAAACTTAAGAATAAATATATGTTTTGGGATGACTAATATTTGGAATATCTTGTTTGGTATATGCATTGACAGACTTCAAATTAATATTGCTACACTATAGATATGTGTAGGCAACTGTAGAAGATATATTAACTGAAAAAAGAGTGAAAGGGCAATAAAATCTTAGGAGACAAGAGCATGCAATGGAGGAATACAGTCTATTTAACAAATGGTGCTGGAGAAATTGGACATCGACTTACAAAAATAAAACTATACTGATCACAAGCATCTTAAACAAAAATTACCTCAATATGGATCAAACACCTGAACGTAAGACCTGAAACCTGGGAAAGTGACTCTTATTGCCAAGGAAACTAAAGTAAAACTTATCAAGTGAGACTACCTCAAACTAAAAATACTTCAGTACATTGAAAGAAACTACCACTAAAATAAAATTGCCACCCACTGAATAGAAGCATTATTTGCACAACATACATCAGACAAGATCTTAATCTCCAATACATATAAAGAGCTCATACACCTCAACAACAACAAAAAGCCAAATAGTCACTCAACAAAAGAACAGAAGAGCTAAATAGACACCACTCTAGAGAGGATATACAGGTGTCCTAAAGACACGAACAAGTAATCTGTATCAGTCATCATGAGAGAAATACACACCAGTGAGAACAGCCTGTATCAAAAGACTAGGAACAACAAATGATGGAGAGCATATGGAGAAATAGGAATGCTACTACATAGACTAGAAAAACACTCATCAGAAAACAAAACAAAACAAAACAATATTATATTCATAGCAGTGTAATTCACAGTAGCCACACATGAAAATAATCGAAATGTATCAACAGAGGACTGAATAAAGAAACAGATATGCATATACTCAACTGAATTCTATGAAGGCATTAAAAATAAAAGATGAACTTGTGTCTTTTGCAATAACTTGGGTGGAACTGGAAGTTATTATGCTAAACAACATAAGTCAGAAAGCAAAATATGTGATGGTTTTACTCGTATGTGGAATATAAAAAACAAAATGAAAAACAATAACAAGCAAACAGCAAAATCACAAAAAAAGGTCACAGGATACAAAACTGTAGCTACCAGCAGGATGGAAGAGGGGAGGAAACAAAAGAAAGAAGGAGTTGATGTGATGCTGGTGGAGGGCAATAAAACTCTGTGTGTGGGTGTGGTATGAAATGCACACAGACTGAGTAGAAAATTTAATATCTTAAAAAGCATTTAGCAAAGCAAACCAAAGAAAAAGAAAGGAATCAAAATCATCTTATCACCTTGAATTGAGTGTGAAGTAACTCAAGAGAGCTAATTATATACATCTCTTTTCAACTTTATATTCAATTAAGTCCATAAGCTGGTATCAGCCATGTCTGTAGTATGCACACTATGGAAATCAGCAAATGTTACAAATCAGAGGTTTGCTCTTGTTTTGTTTTGCTTGTTTTTTTGAGACCATCATTAAACATTTATCAGCATACCAATGTATTACAAAACCGAGTTTAAATACGAAGAGTAGCTGTTACCTATAAGTGGGACAGCTACTATTAAGATTGTTAAAGTCAGGCATTCTAGAGAATTCTGGAAGTATCTTCCATATAACACTAAATCCAAAGAATATTACACCCAAGTCATCACTGTGAATGTCATTTTGACAAAGGTGATGATAATATTCATAGTCACACCAACCTGTAGGCATAACAATGCAATATATAACAATGTATTAGTATGACCTCAGAAATAGACATATTCTCCATATTTGCACCAGTGTGGGCAACAGGAGAAACATGATTTCACTGATCTGCCTAACAAATTCTGTTTCAATCATTTAAAAGAGAACTCCAAACTCAGAGAGTATTAAAGTTTGGCATTAAGAAAGAATGGATACAATGCATTTTTTAAAGCTAAATCAGACGATAGTTTACCAATAGTTTAAAGCCACGCCTGCTGTATGACTAACAGTGAACAATTTAATAAAGTTTTTAAAGTGTTGTTTGATAGAATAAATAATAATCTTTAGCTTTATAATTTTTAATCGTGTGTTTTTCCTCTGTTAAAAATGGAAGCATCTTAAGGGTCATAGACATTGGAAATGACATTCTGTTGACAGCAAATTCCTGCTAGCTTTGCAAATTTACTAGAACATGTACTTCATAATGATCAGCATTCTCCACCAGCCAATGAAGTGAGTGAGCTTGGACTGACCATGGTCTTACAATTGAAAGAGTACTCAGCCTTGGTTCCAGTGCCTACTCTAACAAACTCAGTCCCTCTGAAATGTGGGGGCAGCACAGCTGCCATTACCTAAGAAGAAATTAAATGAAAAAGTGACCCTTGCTAAGGCAAGGCAGAAAAGAAAGCATGCCAAAATCTAAACCTCAAAAATATAAAATGGAAAGAGCCAGAGAGGAAGATGTCAGGAGCTCCCCAGGAAAGAAGTCTATTGACATTGATTGGACAAACCAAAAAATAAATAACTCAAAATAACAGTTATAAAGAAGCTGCATGCAGAAGGCACAATCAACCACCCAAGAACAAAAGAAGATCTCAGATAAAAGTGACAAAGCAAAAGGACAACTGTACTGAGGATATGTAGATTATGAAGAAAGACCTAACAGAAATGCTAGAGATAAAAAAAGTCAATGAATTGAAGATAAACATAAACATGGAGAGCTCCATAAGCAGACTCAATCTCTCAGAGGTACAAATCTCAGAAATCTAAGACAAGCTCATGGAGGCAAACCTCATGAAAAAGGAGAGAAAAACAGGATTGAGGAAAAATTAAAGAAACCTTGTGAGAAATACCAGATACCATGGGAAGAGCAAACATAAGGATAATACCTTGGAAATAGAGGAGGGAGAGAAAGGGGCAGAAAACTTACTTAAATAAGTAATAAAATCGTGTCATTTGCAACAACCTGATAGAAGTTGAGGGGATTATGTTAAGCAAGTTAAAGCAGAAAGATGCTTTCACTCATGTGGAACATAAAGTAATGAAACAAATGAACAGACAAACCCTAACAAAATTCAAATATCACAGGATATGAGACTCTGATTATCAAAGGGCAGGAGCTGGGAGAACTAAGAGAAGGTAAGAAGAATCAAGGTAGCAGCAAAATCACTAGAACTCTGGTAGTAGGTGTTGTATGAAATAAACATGGACTGAGGTGTGATTTCAATATCCTGTAATGCATATAGCAAAGTAAAAAAAAGAAAAAGAAAATTATTATTTAAAAAAAAGAAAGCGAAATGTCAGTAGCAACAACAGGAAACATTGATCCAAGGCCAAAATTAAGGACACTATCACCTCAGAAGATAATTATTTGCCCATTGTATCTCCTTTTTCTGTATAATAAAGGCAACAATAGATTTATTCTGAATCATTGCTTTTATTGCATCTTGATTTTAGAATCTAAATTATTTCTACTGTTTATTTTTTGACATAGACTATGACATTGTAAAACTGGTTAAAACCCGTTAGTTAAATAACAAGAAAAATGAACAAACAAAAATTAATTGAACGTGTATTGTCTGATAGGGGGAGGTAGGTTGGAGTCAGCCACAGTGATGTAATAAAGGAGACATAACATGGCAATGTTGTAGAATGATGCATTTCAACTCTTGCAGAAAGCTGGCTTCCCACAGGATTCTCCCTCTCTTTCTCCCTCTTCTTCTCCCCTCATCTATCTTTTGATCTCTTTGCATTTTCAACTTTTCATGGGAAAATAGACATTTCCCAAAATGCACAGATATGAACTATTCATATTAGGTCATAGAGTTAATAGTAAAAGTGATGGATCTTGTTTTCAGCCAGTAAGTATAGCTGAAAGTCTGCCAATCACTTAAGGAAGGGACTGAGATGTTCTGGCTAAATTGCAGTACTTTTTTTCTACAATGGCAACCATGTAGGACAAGGTTTCTCAATCTCATCACAGCTAATACTATGAGGTGGATAATCCTTTGTTGTGTGAGGTTGTCCAGTTATTGTAGTATGTTTATCAATAATCATAATTCCCACACATTGTATGTCATTATCACTCCCAGTTTGTTATAGACAAAAAATGTCTCCAGACACAGCCACATATGTCTGAAAAGGGGAGCAAAATTTACACTAGTTTAGAACAATTGATTTAGGGAAAAAGAAAAGAAAACTTTATGTCATCACGTAGAAAATGAATCCCAAATAAAAATTACAAAGTCTAAAAGAGAAAATCATAAGAGTTCTAGAAGGAAAGCTAGTATATTTTCATAATGTTGTTTAAAATATAGTGTGTATTCGAGAGTTAATTAATTGAGGATTATGTGGTTAAATAGAATATGAAATGCAAAAGCATTAAGTGAGTTGAATACAAGCAAATTAGAAAGTTCTATAAGGCAATAGATGCTATACAAATTAAGTGTAAATCACAGGGTGGATGAAAATATTTGGAGCATATTATATATTAACAATTATAGAAGAGGTTTATGTTAGTCATTGAAACAAACTCTTCTAAAAAAAGCAGAACTTGCATATTTGAGGCCCACTACAGTTTTTTCTAATTATGAGTGCTCTCAATTCTTCATTTGAAAAAAGGCCGTTTTTAGAAGATACCAAATTATAGACCTTATTCATCACTAATTTTAAACAATCACAGAGATTATTTAACATAATGTGTCAAAGAAAGGGAAAAATAACAGAATATTTAATCATTGTGCTGTCATTATTAAACTGCTAGATACGATTTTAGAAAAGCTATAAATACATACATACATGTTTTATATATACATATATATACATATATATATAACAAAGCAAGTATGTGCTTTAGCCTTTAGATTTGTTCTTGATCTTCCCATTCTCTTCTTGATCAATTAAGCACAAAGTCATTAGGTGTACTACATAAAGTAGAGAAAGCATCATGATGAATATAGTAACTAGGATCAGAGTGTCTGAACTTGAATAAGATAAAGGGAGGAAGGGAATAACCTACAAGGGAAATCAGAGCTTTTGAAAAGTGAGTAATATGCCTATCTATGGAATAAGCATGGTATAGAGGTTTGGAGCTCAAGGAGGATGACTTAGGTGCCCCAGTGTGGAAAATTAGAACCAGAGCACAATAAGGAGGAAATCTACATAGACAGGGAAATATCTGAGAAAGTGTGACAATTCAAGTGAGTTGTGAGGGCATTCATTTAATAGGAATGACTTTCACAGGGTTCTAGAGAACAAGTGCAATGAGGAGGACTCCATGTTGGTATAGCATGGAAGGGGGACATTGAGCAGAAGATTTTCACGTAGTGAAATAGTCAGTGCAGAGGGTTATTACCAAGAATAAGGTTAGAAAAGCATGTACATCTATAAATAGGAGAATTTCAATGACCCTATATAGCATTTGAAATCTTAAATCACACTAAGGGACTCCATCTTGGCATAAATATTGCTAAATTAGGAGATTGGTTACATAAAAAAAAGTTTAAAGAAATAAATATACTAAAGAAAATCAGATCCAGCATTCATACTGTTGCAGAAAATAATCACAACGAAGAAAGGCAAAACTATAAAAGGAATACTATTTTTGGATAGAAATTGAAGGCATTAATATGAAGACATAATGACCAGCAGATAATACAGAAATTACTATAGACAGACACATGTAGGCACATATATTCTCAAGTTCTTCTCACCAAATAGGCCAGAGGCAGCAACACTAAAATTGTAAAAAGCACTTATGGACTAGATGCTGATTTCTTCAGTACCATTCTTCGGCAAAAGAAATCAGGTTCATTAGAGGAATGGGTGATTCTGCAGTTGGCGAAGTAAAAATTGAACAAACTTTGGCACTGGAAAATAAAGCAGAGTTCAAAGAACAAAGAAAGCTGTGGGAAGACTCTGAGCCAAACGATATATGAAAGAGGCTTCAAAATGGCAAAATAAGAGAGAGAACAAAGACCAAATTTAATGCAATGGAATATCTAATTGTTGTGGGACAATTATAAAAGGTGTAACACACACAAAGGGAATACCAGTAGAAAAGACAAAGGAACAGACAAAATATTTGAAACAATAATGATTAAGAATTTCTCCAAATTCTCACACACCAAAATACAGATCTTTGAAACTCAGAACACACAAAGCCAGATAAATGCAAAAACAACAGCAACAAAAATAAACCATATCTAGGAATATAAATTTTAAGCTATAAGATATAAAATATAAAGAAAATTTTGAAAGAAAACAGATAATAAAATAACCCATCTACAGAAAACAAAGATAAAAATTATACCTGAATTCTCCTCAGAAGTCATGAGTGCAAGAAGAGAGTTCAGTGAAACATTTTAAGTGTTGAGAAAAAAATTCCCAGCAACCTAAAATTTGGTACCCTACAAAATTATGCTTAATAAGTGAAAGAGAGCTAAAAACTATCTCAGACAAATAAAAATTTAGGGAATTTGCTGTCATTATATCTACCTTTAAACAACTGCTAAAATAATGTGTTCAGAGATGTGGACAAAAATGTAGACCTACATTTAGAATAAGCATCAAAAAATAAGTGAAGACAGAATAAAACATTTATTTTCCTAATCTTAATTGATATAATACATAATACTTTATTAACAATGTTTTATATATATATATATGTATGCATGTATGTACGTATATACATACAATAGTATAGTGTTATTTGAAAATGGACTTGAATTAGTTGTAAATATTCATTGCAAACACTATTTCAATCACTAAAAACAATATTTTTAAAAGTATAATAGCTATGAAAGGAGAAAAATGAAAAATTTCTGTATATTCCTCCTAATTTTGTAATACCCAAATTGTCCTAAAAAATAATCCTTAAAAAAAGAACAAAGGAACATAATTGAGAAACCTCAGGCTGGCTTGAAGAATTTTCTCTGGTTATATCTGAAACCATTAGTGCATCAAAATTAAGAGTGACATTGTAAATCATTAAATAAAATAGAAGAGCATGAGTTCATACAAATAAAAAAAAATACTTTTAATAAATAATAGATAATACATACATTTTGATGAGGATCAGGACATTTGACATTGTAATAACTCCCTAGATAATGTATAGTATTTATAAAAAAGAAAAGAATAACTTCTGAGTGAATAGTTCTATCTGTATAGATTATAACGGTCATCAAACTCAATGTTATCATTTATGAAACAAATTTAAATTGTGAGATATTTGATAGGATGCAATGATGAAACAGCATCATTTCTGCCCTGTCAAAGATTCAGATCCATTGAAAAATATCATACAAACAGAAATGGAGAGATATTCAGGAAATGAATTGACACATAATCTTTTCATTTTTGGCATTTCAATTCAGGTGTTTATTATTTAATATGTGCTAGACTGAGTTGTTCTTCATGTGAAAGATTGCAATTTTAAGATTCTTCATCTCCGTATACACCAAATTATATAACCGATAGGTGAAAATGGAAGAACTTTATCAAAGGCACGTATACATTTTGTTGTTAAATGTATCATGCAAGTTGATAAGCATTCATGGTTTCACATGGCTGTTTCTGAAGACTTTTTTTGGAATGAAAGACAAAACAATGGAGCTTCATTCACATGTTCACATGATTTGTGTGCCCATACACCCATGGAAACACAGTGAACTTCTCTCTAGTTGTTATTCCCATCTTACCTAACTTTCTTCCCTCTTTGGTATGTACAACATTCTTCTTTGGGGAGGTAAAAGGAAGGTTGTGATAGGGAAAAAGGGTTGGGAAAGAAAAGAAAATGTGTGCCAAAGCATGCACCTTGGAGCAGGGGACACTCCATCTGAAAGGAACAGAGAAACAGGATATTATGATCTCATTTCCTCTTTAGATGTTAATTCAAACTGATAGACTACAATGAATTGGAAGTTTCTCAGCATCTGGTGCTTGTGCTGAATTTGTAGTACAAAGATTGTGTTTCATGTGTTAAACTTGAATAGTCACAAATAATTGGCTTATAATACTTAAGTCTCAAATGTTATTAATGTCAAAGAAGACAAAATTATTGTCCCAGTAAAGAGCAGTAAAGAGATATGAAATACAAAATATGGTTCTCATCTGTATCTATTTGTTATAAATTTATTATTGGGAGAAATGTGAAAACTTGAATGCTGCATGTATGGCTTCCTCATCATTATGTTTTGGATCCTAGTCCAGTCCTATCAGGTTATAGTTAATAAATACTAATAAATATTACAATGGCAAAGGTCTTATATTGAATTCCCCTTAATCAGTTAATAAAGTACAATACCTGGCATAGAAAAGATGTTTGATATGCAACAATTGAATTAATAATAAAATAAATATTAATAATAGACATGATGTTTGGAGGTAGACAAAATAGCCATAAAAACTGGACATCATACTTCAAAATACAATAAAGAAATAAAGGAAAAAGATATCCAAGCTGCAAAAATGCATGCTTCCATAAGAGGTTTGAATAGTAGTTGTTACTTTTGACCTTCTGACTTTATTCATGGGAATTTTAAAATTCAGAACTATCTAAATTTTGTATATGCAAAGCTACAAATATATTTTTGTATAAACTTAGGGACCAAATAAAAATCCATTTCAAATTCTTCTACCATGGAGATAACAGTAATTTATGTTCCAAGTATGGAGAAGAACTAAATTCCTTAACGAATAAAATAATTATGCTCTGATATTATATTCCAGTTGACAGGAGTTCTATTTTCTGTGAAACTGATAATTGGTTAAGGGGTCATATAATTAGAAGGATGACCATTATTGTCATTACTTTCATCCTCAGGATATTTTCAAACCACTTAGATTGCCTGTAGTGTTCAAGCATTGTGCATAGAACCAAGCAGTAATCCCTTCGAAGCACAGAACAATGGACGAGTGATGATGCTTTGTATCCCTTCAGAATTCAGAACAATGCTTTGGATTAAAGATATATATGAAGAAAAGCTAGAATGAATTTTTGGTGTATCTGACCAACTGGAAAATAGTTTCACAAAGCCATACAGCAACATTCACTGAATAAAGATTTCTAGCATTTCTGGGTAAGCTATTCTATTTAATACAGTTATATAAAATAAAATGAAATGAAGAAGACCTACATCTCCTTTGAAAAACTGGAGGCCTTCTGTCAACCTCAAATTTAAGGTCAGAACAAATTTAAATTTACACATATCTTTTCTTTAACAGCAGGACCTTTATTTATTTCAGTTCTTTATATGCTTACTCAATAATCTATTAGCACTTCATTCTTTATAATTTTAATTATTTCAATGTCTGTCTGTCTCTCTCTCTGTCCCTCTCCCTCTGTCCCTCTCTCTCTCTCTCTCTCTCTCTCTCTCTCTCTCTCTCTCGTTCTCAAATGGAATAACACCTGACTTCCCACATAGCCTCAATCCCATCAAAGAGAGAGATGCATCCTCTCAGAAAAGGTATGATTTACCCCTGACATAGGTACACTGTGAGACTTGCATAGGAAACCTTTAACCATTTCACCTGCAAGCCTTCAGGTAGAGCCCCAGATAGCTCTACCTCTGGATATCTTAGATCTTAACAGACTAACCATTATCATTTACCTTGAATACATCCAATTTCATTGAGTTTTACCTTATTTATATCAATCACTGCAGGAAACTCTAGACTCATATCTCTCCTAATCTTCTACCATCTAATCTCCACTAAGATGTTGCTCATTGTTCATTTTGTTTTTGTTAACTCCTTCTAAATTCTGAAACCCATCCACTGTGCCTTCTGCAACTTATAGTCCGCCAACACAAGTTTCCTATATACTTAATTTCTTCTTTGGCATTTTCCTTTTCCTGAAGATTTACTTCAATCTTTTCAAGTGTCTATTTCCTTATCTACACTTATACTACCCCTGTTCCTGGAAGTGGAGTTTTCCTCCTTTTTGCCACGTCTCTGCTTCCAGATCAGTCTTCCTCTTTGTGTCAAATACTTCAGCTTAGAATGAGGCCATCCTATTGCATTGCCCACAAGCACTCATTATTGCTGTTGTCTCTTCCCTAGCTTATTTTGCATAGATTTTATATCACAATTCACTGACACTTTCTCCAGCACTACTTCTGTCTTATTTTAGGACAATTTAAATACATATATAGAATATAGATACGTATATATTAAATACGTATATAGGTAATTCTTTCAACACCCTAAATTTCACCTCACTTTCTCCAATGATGTCATTGGTCCACCTACAACAATACTCTCCCTTATAATGGTACTGTGGCTTGAACCCCCCTATTATTGATCACTGTCCACATGTAGTTACTGAGTGAAGTAAGGATAATTCAAATAGAGATGTGCTGAATGAATAAAACACATACTGGATTTCAAAAACTTACTATGGCAAAACGGAATCTATGTCTTTAATATGCCTATATTTATGAACACTAAAATGTTAATATTGGATATTTGGATGAGATAAAATCTGCTTATTTAGTTTCAATTTTTAAATATGAACATAATAAGAAAATTAACCATAACATTTATGACTCACATTATACCTCTGTTGGGTTTCTCTGTTGAAGACATTCCTAACACCAAAAACTGCAAGCCTTCCATAGTGCCAATTTAATGTTTTACCTTCTCTAAAATCCACCCCTTCTTTTCTATCTCATTCCCTCTATTAAATAAAGAGGACTTCCATCCCATTAATGCTACTCCTTGACACTATTCTTCATGTCTTTGATATTCTCTATTTCTTCTCCAGTTTAAATGTCATAATCAATCAGTTTATTTCCTTCCCTAGATCTGAAATTGCCCTTCTTTCGTTTTGACTTAGTTTCTTGGTGAAACCACCACCTTGGCTAAAACAACACTCTACTTGTGTTCCTTGTATGATGCCACTGCCTGGAAAAAATACACAGTCATTCTGATTGTTTTCAAGTTATCATCACCATGATTCTCTAATTCAGTGGTTCTCATGTTTTAGTGTGTGCTAGAATCTCCTGGAGGGCTTATTAAAACCCATATCTCCAGATCCTAATCCCATCATTCCAATAGCCAACAAGTATGGCATAGGGACCCCAAATTTGCATTTCTATCAAGTTCTCAACTAATGCTAACCCTGTGGTCATGAGACTACACATTGAGAACTATTGGTCTAGAAGGTGCCTAATAACGTCCAGTCAATGTACTGTATTTCCTTATATTCACTCATTCTCCCAGATAAAGTAATTTATGCCCTCTTTATTCTCACTAAATCTTCAACAGATTCAATCCCATACTTGTTCAAGCTGAGACATCACAAACTCAAAATGTCTAAAATTGAACATATTTTCTTCTCTCATTCAAGACCTGCCCTTACTACTGCCTTACCATTATGAGTTGATGATAGTGCTTCTTTTCTTCTGATTGCTCAGACCAATAATGTTGAAGTCATCCATGCATAGTTTTTTCAATCTAACACCCTATATCCTATTTTACCACAAATTCTATTGCCTCTACTTTTAAAATACACACAGAAGTGGGCCATTTTTCACTTTCACTCTTCTTACACTGGTCCTCTGTGTCACCATCATATTTTACGTGAATTACTCTAACTAGTTTCTCTGGTTCCAGATTTACCTTCTTAAATTCATTTTCAGTAGAGAAGCTTGACTGAACTTTTTAAATCCATAGTTATTATGCTTCTCCAGTGACTCCCACTTGAATCAAAGTGGGAACCAAAATCCCTGTAATGTTCTAATGAGGCACATAAGGCACAGGACGCCTGTATCTCCATTACTTCTGTGACTACATTTCCTGCTACTCTCAACTTCCTCATTCGGCTTCAGCTACACTGATTGCTCTTGTTCATAAAAAATACCAGCTATTTTCCACTCTGGGGTTTTTGTTCTGGCCTCTCTTAATCAATTCAATAACACTTCATACACACTCGACATGCAATAAGCATTGCTTCATGCAAAAGAGTTTTTGAGTTAAAAAAAAAATAGCATTTTTAAGGTTTCTGAAACAAGGAAAGGTCTGGCATGTTTAAAGGGTCCAAGAAAAAGAGATAAAATTGTGGTATCAGAAGAATATTAATCAGACAGTACCTGTAGGGTACTGGAATATATTCTAAGTATGTGGGAAAGTTATTGAAAATTTTGACATGGAATTCATTTGCTTCCATTATAGTTCATAAGGATCATAGTGACAATTCCATGAAGATTATACCGCAGGTCGGTAAGACTAATGTAAGATCAGGTTGAAGCCTATTTCAACAATTCAGATGAAAGATGATGTCATGGATACTAGTGGAAGAACAACAATGAAGATGAGTCTAAGAAATTTTTCATTGGCCAAAATAAAATAAATAGGTTGAGAAAGTTAAAACAATGTTATTTTGAGCTACAAGTTCTTGAAGTATGATATGACTTAAATTATTAAGAATTCAAAGATGTTTCATAATGAAATACTGAAGTACATTTTTCTGCTTCAATGTTTGCAATGAATAGTAAGAAACATCATGATTTTCAAGTATCAAAACTATAATCCATAGTCTGGAAAATTCTAGCAGATATCAAAAGGAATATTGTACAAGACTATTAGCAATTATACTCCATAAACAACACATGAATATTTGTTTTTCATAATTCAAAGTTTCTCTTAATTGGCTCTAATAGATTAATGGACATTTTTAAGTGAGTTGGATAAAATTATTCCTGCTCCAGTGAACCATTTTTTAATTACCTAAATTCCTAATATATTATTAGACTATAGAACAAAGACTGCATTTTTCTTTCCAATTTGGATGAAATCAAATATTGAAGTTATTCTGGGAAAATGTTTTAAACTTTCACCTTTACAAGAGTCTTAGAGCTTACTCAAAATAAGGTCCCTCCTCACTATATGGGCTCTTAATGCTATCACAAATGTTAGAAGAAAATAGGAAGATTTTACTTATCCATTTGATAATAGCTATATTTATTTAGTAATACCCATCAGGCACTGTGTTGAGAGATTTTTCTTTATTATAATATATAATCATCTACAACAACTTTGTACAGTAGACATCATTATTACTAAGATTTTATAGATGAAGAATCGAATATTCAAAGAGAATAATTAACTTAAACAAGGTTGTGCATTTAAGATAGTGGAATCATGATTTGAAATCAAGTCTCAGTTTTCTATTCACAAAGGACATTTTAATAAAATATAATTGCAGCAATTTCTATAAGCATATTTTTCACATAGATGGAAAACATAATTGATACACGTTTGGAGAAATCATTTTTTTGTATCTTCCCAAATAGATCTTCCCTGTGCACATCGCCACTGTATTAATATTTTTCAATTTTACCCCGTACGTTTTTCTCCCTTGATAATGTTTTATTTCCCCATGGCTCTTTCATCAATAATATTAGACTTTGATATTGAGAATAAATTTTTTAAACCAAAGAAGAGCAAAAATTAATACACCAAAAATAGTCAAGCTATTAGCTTTTTGAAGATTTTTCCATTATTCAACTCCAAGAGAATGAAAGATTTCTTCTTTTGATAGTCTTAAATAATGCAATATATGGATAAATTCTTAATTTTCTTGTCAGCTATATCTTAAGAAATGTCAATTGTATCATCATATGATCTACTATCAATTTTCAACATAATGTCCTCCACCAGTGGTGGAATGATATTTGTTATGATATATAAAATATAGAAGGAAATACCTATAGGGAAATATAATGCAAGGTTTAACATACTCTTTCTGAATGAACAGCCTCTAAGAATTATATAAAAATCAAATTCAGATAAAAATTATTATAAGATTAGTAAAAGAAATCATTACATTGTGATGTACCTATTATTTTCAATTTTTAGGCAGTTTTGCAATTTAATGGTCGAACTCTTAATGAGAATTGATAACCTCAAGATCCATATGGAATTCTTAAACAGGATATCAAGTAAATCACAGCCTTTTCAATATCAACTATTCCTAACAGCTGCTGTAAAATACAGTGTGGGGAATGCCAATGTTTATGAAACTTTTTGAAGAAAATATGTCCTATATTTTAATTTCTTATATCATTATTACTTATACCATTTCAACTTTGCTTTGTTCTGTCCTATATAATCTGTATATATCTCAAAAGCCTTTAAAAATGCTTGATGTGCATAACCTGGATCTCAAGCTGTTCAATTTTAGAGAAACTTATGCAATTATTATCAATTAACACCTCTTTTCAAGAAGAATATTTTATTAATTCCCTAATTGATTAATATGACAGTTTTCTCTGAACAAAGTCCAAAAAGACTCATATGCCAATAGCTCTTTATTTAAATTAGACTGATGTTTTTTGGTAGTGGTATTGCAATTAAAATGTAAGAATGGTAGGTAAAAAATTTTTCCAGAAGAACCTAAATGCCCATCAACAGATGATTAGATAAAGAAGCTATGGTACATATACTCAATGGAATACTATGAAACTATCAAAAAAGATTAACTTTTGCCCTTTTCAACAATGTGGATGGAATTAGAGGGAATAATGTTAAGCTAAATAAGTTCAGAAGAAGAAAAGAAATACAGAATGGTTTCACTCATATGTGGAACGTAATTAAATGAGACAAATGAACATATAAATCCTAACAAATATAGCAAGACATAGGACAGTGGTTGGGAGAGAGGAAGGAAAGGGTAGAGGAGAAAGGGTGGTGGTGAAGAACAATGGAACTTTGGTGGTGGGTATGGTGCAAAATATAGACTGAGAGGCAATTTCATTACCCTAAAATGAATGTGGAATTGTGGAAAAAAGAAATAATAAATATTATTATTTAAAAATGAAATGTTCCAGACACGAAGCTCAATATTCATAGAGTTCCAGTCAGTTTAACAAAATATGTTTAAAATATCTATAATTTAGAATAGCTTGCTAGCCGACGTATAAGTGGATAAGATACAGTTGAGAATATCATGCTCCTAAGCATAATGAGATTACCAATGATAGCAGCCATAAAAAATTGGGAGGTGAATAAGCTGGATTAGTTCTCTATGCACACTACTAATTTAATGACTACAGCAGAGCTACTCACATATTGTTTGATTATAAATCAGAATTGAAAACTACATAGTTTGAACTCTAAAGCTAAAAAGTGAAAAAAATCTAAGGAAGTAACCACTCTGAAGTAATTTTAGAAAGCCCATATATGAAGTAGGATAATGCAAAAAACAATGTGATGACTAAAATATTCCCAACTAATTTGAAATTACTTGAGAAATAGTTTAAATATAAGAATATGACTAGCATAAAAAGGGACAAACTAAAACCAAATATTTTATCACACAAAACACAAACCTGCCAATTTTTAAACTAAAATTAAAGCAGAGAGTTAACATAAAATTGATTACTGGAAAAAATTATAAAGAGAACAATATAAAACAAATAAATACTATAGTAAAAAATGTTTAAACTTGAAAGAAAAGTGACAATATTGGAATTAAACCAGGGAAATTAAAAATGAATTAAATGGGAATATAAGTAAAAGAAAAACCTTTTGAGAGGATGAAATAAAAGTTTAAAGATTAACACAATGCATTAAGTACCAGGCAAAATTAATGAAAAGACAATTATATATGCATTACTCAAGTTATTTTACTTTAATGTTAAACAAAAAACTCTTATATGTTACAATGGGGTGTAGCACTTATATTCCTCTAAAATATTCTATAGGGTTATTAATCAAGATTGCTACATAGTAAATATTGAGTTGCCTTTATCTGATGAACACATTGAATGTACAACTAAATATAAAGAAAATCCCTCTGATAAAATATCCAGAAACTAGTTTAGTGATGTCTGTATATAGAGTGAATGAAAATATATCTAAATAAAAATGGGTAAAAGCAAAATACTATAAAACCAAATTCAATAATACTTTAAAAAGATTATATGGAATTTAGTCCAGGAATTCAAGGATGACTCAACACCTGAAATTGAATAAATATACTATATCACAATCACAAATGAAAGATAAAAATCATACAATAATCTCAATAGGTACAGGAAAACAATTTAAGAAAATTCAACATTCTTCCATGATTAAAAAAAAACCTCTCAACAATGAGTATAAAGATAACTCAGAATAATAAAGGCTGTATATAATAAACCCATAACAAACTTCACATACCATGGTGGAGCTGAAAGCTTTTCTTCCAGTATCAGTGACAAAGCAAGGATGTCTTGTCTTGTGATAAAGCAAGGAAAAGCAATACTCATTCAAATTGGAAAAAGAGAAGTAAAATTGTGTCTACTTGTAGATAACATTTCATACATATACAAAAATAGACATACAAACTCCAGAAAAAGCAAATTTTAGAACAAATAATTTAACAGACTTGTGGTGTACAAAAGTCAGTTGCATTTCTATACATCAACAAGAAACTATCAGAAGAAAAAACAACTCCATAGCATCTGAAAGAAAAAAAATTACTTAAGAATACATATAGCCAAGTGGTGAGAGATCTCTGTGTTGAAAATTTTAATATTGATGAAAAAACATTAAGAAAGACACAAATCAATGGAAACATGCTTTTCAAAGTGATCTACAGATTCTGTACAATGGTCATCAAAATTCTAATGGCATTATTTCACAGAAATAGAACATTCTTAAAAGGTGTATGGAAAAACAAAGACCCTGAATAATCAAAGCAATATTGAAAAGTAACAATGCTGTGGCATAGTACTTCCTGATTTCAAACTATATCGCAAAACTGTAATTAAGATACGATGGTATTGGCATAAAAATAGACATGTAGAGCAATGGAACAGAATGCAGACCCCTGAAGTTAATCCATGTGTATACGGTCAATTAATGTTTGACAAAGTTGATAGGAATAAACAATAGGTAAAAGATGGTCTCTTCAATAAACTGTGATAGGGAAACGAGAATCCATAGTCACATACAAAAGAAACTAGACTCCTTCTTACACCATACACAAAAATAAACTCAAAATGGATTAAAGTCTTGAACATAAGAACCAAAGCTGTAAAATTACTGGAAGAAAACACTGAGAATAAGGTCCTTGATTTTGGTGCTGGCAATGATTTTTTGGATTTGACATTAAAATCAAAGACAGCAAAAGTGAAAATAGAGAAGTGAGACTATATCAACCTGAAAAGATTTTGCACAAGAAACCATCAACAAAGTAATAAATGGAATAGGAGATTTTTGAAAAACACACAGTTCATAAGGTTAACAGCCAAGCTATACAAGGAATTTATATAACTAAATAGTTATATACAATATTATCAGTCATTATAGAATAGTAGTAATAAATAGTTCAAAAATTTTAGTGGTAAACCTAATGAAGTATGTACAGATGCTGACTTAAAATAGTGCAAATCTAATTTTAAAAAGAATCTTAATGTACATTTTTGCAAAGAAGAAAGGCACACAGCTAATAGATGCATTAAAATGTTCTCAATATCAGTAACCTTTCAGGAAATGCAAATCAACAATAATTGAATACTACTTCATGCCTGTTAAGACATCTATAATTAAAACTAAGAAAGTTAAGAAAGAAAGAACTGTTGGCAAGCATGCAGAGAACACAAAAACTTTGTAAACTGTTGGTAGAAATTTACAGTGGAACAGCCACAATTGAAAATATGGAGATTACTCATGAAATTAAAAATAGAACTACCATATGATCCAGCAATTTCCCATCTGAATATATATATATATATATATATATAAATTCCCCCAAGGAAACAAAATCATTATGTGAAAGACATTCCAGTACTCTCATATTCATTGCAACATTGTTCACTATAGTCAAAGTAGGTAACTATTCTAAGTGTCTATTGAAATATGTATATGTATATATATATAAACACATATTAGAATACTATTCAATCTTTGAAAAGAAGGCAATCTATCATTTTTGACAATAGAATGAACCTGTAGGACATTCTGTTAAGCAAAATAAGCAAGACACAGAGAAGCAAATACTGTATGACATCATTTATGTTTGTAATATTTAAGAAAAATGTGTCACTCATAAAAACCATAGAGAAAAGGAGAGCAGAAAGTGATTGGTGCGGTAAGGGAAAGACAGAAATGTTACTAAAAAGCTACATATTTTCAGTTATAAGGACATGTAAGATGAAATTCAGAGGGTCTAATTCATAACACGGGACCATGCTATATAATTTTAATTTGCTAAAGAGTAAAATTTGAATGCTCTCACCGAAAAAAAAGAAATACGTCAGGAGATGGACATGTTGCATATCCCAATGCAGATAA
Organism: Solenodon paradoxus; assembly: GCA_004363575.1. Classification (NCBI taxonomy): domain Eukaryota; kingdom Metazoa; phylum Chordata; class Mammalia; order Eulipotyphla; family Solenodontidae; genus Solenodon; species Solenodon paradoxus. The sequence continues at coordinate 67,374 of RJWH01003506.1, forward strand.
TCCTCTTACAATTTGTGTGCATATCAAGGCATCATGAAGTAGACTTTAAAAATCTTATAATTTTACTTATAAATAATACCTCATTACAACAATAATATATACAAAACATGCTGATTCTGCCTCCATCACACTATAAGAAAGAATACAAGGAAATTAGCATGAATTTGGGTAAGGCAGATGAGACGTGAGAACTCTGTAATCAGAGAAATTGTTTTTCACATGCAAAGACAGAAAAACAGAGAGCAGACATGCGAAAGCTCATAAAGTTATCTTCCACATATTCACAAACATTTTCTTGCAAGGAATTTCTGGAAAACTTATACTATCAATTAAATCTCTCCTCTACTTCTATATCCCCACTGAAATGGTCAGTGGAACATAGCCAAAGAAGTAAATCTGTATTAGACTTTAAAAATATGGAAAAAAATCTATTAACATGAACTTGGTCAATGTTGCACTAACATGCACTCCTATTTCACTAGCTTAATATGACAGTATTTTATTTCTCTCTATTGTTGTATATCCAATGTATTTTGGACATAAAATCATAGGCACAGGCAGATGGGGACATCATGATATATTCTGTCACTGGCCCCTTCAGCAAGAAAAGAATGCTGATAATCTTACACTTGCTATTCTAAGCTTTGTGCCAAAAGCAAGAAAAATCACTTTTTATAGCCCATTGCCCAGAACTAGTCGTATGGTCCTGCCTAAATGAAAGGGTGTTGGCAAATACTAGTTTAAATGAAACAAAAGAAAGATAAGCTGGACATCGGTGAGCTCTGTGGATGTCTAACATAGGCCCCTTCAACATATTACAAAGTCAAAGATATTTCTTCAATATCTAGTGCATGCACAAACTCAGGTGTGATCCAACTTCTGTTGAAAGCATGGATGCTGCATAATTACATTCGTATCATTAACTGATTCAATTAATACTTATTCAACAGGTGTTATGCCAAAAATGTGAGCTAGGGAAACAGTGAAAGAGAGACATAGAACTTAAAATAGGAAGAAAAAGAAAATCAGAACACTGTGTAGACTGGTGAAAATTCTGAAGCATAGTGGATGGAAGCTTTGTATTCAAATTTCAGAATGCAGATCACAGAGGAGAAAATTTTAAGCAGCATTCACTGAATGCATTCATATCTCAGTAAATCATGCAAATGAAATGAGGTTTAAAAAAAAGAATGAAAATGGAATCAGACTGGGCAAGTAAGATTCAAAGATATCTGAGGAATCTGGTTGAAATGATAGCTGCTCAGCAGATTTCAAGCGGCCTCTTACATCTCCTTACAGAAATGCATAATAAAAGAATTTTAAAATGAGTAGAACCTCAAAACAACACTAAGAACAAGGTTAATGGTAAAAATGATCACATTTGATAGAAATTCTCATCAAGTACAAGACAGATGGACTCATACTGAGAAAACAGTAAGACCTAACCAAGTTTTACCTCATGAAATTGTGTCTGCTTAATGTCCTTAATGAAAGAAAACACTTCTTCCCTCCACTAATCACTGACCCTTAGAAAGACTAACAGTATCTATACAAGCAAGGGATTAGTCATAATTGCTATATTACACAAAGTGATTTTTGAGGCAATAAAAAACAAATGAAGCAATCATATAAACACAGCAGTCATGAAAAACATACTTGAGATACTCAAATCTGAATGTAGAAGAAAAGGACACAGACAAAAAAAAGATAGAAAACGTGTTAACATGTAGAACATCAGTACCCCTTTTACTAAAAATAAAGGACCAGATGAACTGAAAAATAGCAAGTAAACAATAAATAAGTAAACACAATCTGATTAGAAAAATTTATGTAGCCATTAAGCAAGCAGCAAAAATAATAATAAAAGCAGAGCACGGATTTTTAAATGTTTAATCAAGTTTCAGGTAAAAATTGCAAAATTATTTACATCTAAAATAATCTTGACATGAAAGTTGAAAGTGAAATATTTGAGGAAAAAAATAGGTTGCTGGCAGCTAGACATAAATTAAAGTGGCTTCACAGTTCACCACAACAAAATTAAGCGACAGAAGCAGCTAGGGCTATTTCTACACAGTTTGATGATAAAAAATTGTGATCCAAGAAGTAAATACACAATTAAGCTGTGTTCCATGACTGAGGAAAAAATAATATTATGTGCTCAGAAATTATGTCCCTTGTATGGAAAAAGCAAAAACAAAGTCTTGAATATGTGCTATACCTGACCAAAGGGTGAAACAAAATGAAGAGCTCAAATACTGAGAAATAAGAATTTAAAAAGAAATAGTAGTGAGCTTCAAAACCAGAAAATTCTTAGATTTTTAGAAAAATTTGTTGATATAAATTTTTTAAAAATCAAAATTAATATACGTATTTTTTAAAGTTAGGTAAAAATGTCAAACATTCTTAATAGCATGAGATAAATTGATAATAAACAATATATAATATCCAATAGCATTAATAAAAGATAAGAATAAACTATTTTTTAATCTTTATTTTATATTTTCTTTACATGTCTATGCTATCGTCAGGATACTGAATTTGAATGAGAGTGCATTTCATATCACACCTACCACCAAGTACCTGTGACATCTCCTCCACTCTATTTACTCCTTCAATCCTTGTTTTTTTTCGCTCCTCCCTCCAACCTTTCTCATTACCACATTCTTATATCCTGTGAATTTTGTTGTGTAGAATAAAGTATTTTTAACAGATCCCATATTAGAACATAAGTAAAATTGCTATAAATTATAAAATGCATAAATACAAATGCATAGTATATGACCACAATGGACCAAAAAAGGAATAAAATTGTAAATCAATACAAATTTAAATTAGAATAATGTGAGCACAGAAAAAACTTAAATCACATGTCTTTATGGTGCCTGATTTGAAAATAAACTTTAATAACAATTGTAGCGTCTTTAAAATATAACAACGGTGATAAAAGATATGTCTACGGCTTTGATGATAGTGAACATTTCATAGGGTGTATACTTATCCCTAAATTCAAGTTGCAAATATTAAATGTGCAAGCCCTTTATGTGCCATATCTCAATAAAGTTGTTTAGAGAAGTAATCACAGTGAGAATAGCAGCCATAAAAATATGCATGACAACCAAAATTACATGTCTACCCTGCACCTCTTTCTGGAGTTCCAACTGGCTTATTTTGCTCTCCTTCTGGGTATTTAATAAACAGTCGAAAAAAGGCAATAGTCAATGCTGATTTATAAATAGCACTAAGAATTTTGTTGTCACGTACCAGTCACTTTTCCAAAATAATCCATAAAGTTATGAGGCAATCATCATATTTCCCATTTATACTTGAAGAACAAAAAGAACAGTGAGGCAAGATGGGATCAAATGACCAAGGTCACAGAAAACAAAAGCACCCGTTATTTGAACTCAGAACTGCTGGTACCAGAGTTCACCCAACTTCACAGAACATTATATCACCTCTTCAATCAAAGCCTATGTCCTCGTTATCTGTGTGCATATCTCTCCCTTTTGTTAGAAGAGAAGCTCTTTGAGGGCAGATTCTTACCTAAATCATCTCTGCAACATTAATAATATAAATAAAATAAGAATGAAAGCAGAATGAGCACCTACGCTACCCTACCCACCACCCCAGCACTCAACTAGGCTTCAAATTAGACTGCTGAGCTACCTTTAGGGAGTTAGTATGAGGAATTTAATGTTTTTAGTCTATCAGTAGAACTGCTGCTTTTTCATTTCTTTCCTTTATTTCCTGCTTTTATTCTTTACTATATAACCTATAAAATCTTAAACCAAAAAAAAAAAATAATAATAATAACCAAAGGTCTTTAAATAGAAGTTCACTTATATGGAATCTAACTTTATTCTAATGTGCAATGCTAGAATTGAAATTTATTTTATATCAGTAATAGTTATATCTATGGCCCCTTTCCTTTGTTGAAAGCACTGGAACTAGAGACATTGAGTCCCTTTCTTTCTGTTGTTTCTTCTTAAGAATTGTACTTTCCGGGTGTCTTTCAATTCTGTTTATGTGCCAAGATCTCTCCCACCTGAAAGTTGTTTCCCAATTTCTTCTTTTTGCACAGAATTCTCTTCTCCCTCGAACTCAGAGTCAACTTCTGCTTAAATTATTATTGTCTGTGTTAAGCATCGTCAGGTCTTTATAAAGTGTTACCTTCCCAATGTAGATCAAATAAAGATATATTATCTAAAGATGTAATCTAAGTCTTCCCCATACACTAAAATTAATTTAAGTTGTTTCTGACTTCGTTTTCCTCCTTAGTAATCATCATATGCAGATGCAGATGTATTACATTATTTTTACTCTTTTTTATTCTTGTTTTTAGTTTGCTTCCACACTGCAATGTCCACTGCATGAGGGTAATACTTTCTCTCTGTTTCTGCTATATCATCAGGTAAGTGTCTGGTAAATAATAAATATTTAAAAAATATTTTAACTGATTATTCAGTGTGTTTCTTATTTATTAACTCTTTTGTTTACTCAGCAAATACTTATTGCACACCTATTATGTACCAGACACAACACTAGATACTGGAAACACAGTTTGAGCAAGTCTGGCATGACCACTGTACTCAGCCATTTATGTGGAGGTGAGTCTACTTGTAAACTAAGCACACATTTGCAAGGTAAAGCGTTATGAAGACTATAACAAACAGGAGTAAGCACAAGAAACTGTGAAACACATTAAAGGAACATTTGATTGGCCTGAGTGGCCAGGGGGGCTATTTATGAAACCTGAAGACTAGACCTGAAGTTAGTGAAAGAAAACAAAATATGGATTTCCAAAATAGATAATGTGAACTAGCATTTAGAAAACTCTTCTCTATAAAGAACCTGCTAGTAAACATTTTAAGCTTGTTGCTCTCATATTGCCTCTGTCACAACTTCTCAAATTTGCCCTCTTAGCTAAAGTGGTCACAGACACAGCATGAACAAATGGGACTGGCTCCTTGCCAATAAAACTAGAATTATTAAAACAGGTGGCAACACAGGCTGCATTTTTCTGACTTCTAATCCAAAGCCTTATACTTAAAACTATTTTTTAAGTAAGTGAGCCTTCTGTTCATACAAATCGAATGACCCTGGTTGAAGCTTGAATAAGAGTCTAAAGACCTTTATCTCCTTTCCAAATGAATAGAGAAAAGTAGGAACCCATCTGCGGGATGCAAATGATCCACTTCTTTGTCTTTTTTTATTGCCTGGCTTCCTCTCCATTTCTTATATTAAGAGTTTTGACCAATGAGATTGATTTCACTGAGATAATCAAACCTAGTGAATTTGATGTTCAAAAGCATTAGGTTAGTCCAATGTATCTAGGATATTCTTAAAGACAGAGCTCTAGACTGAATGATATTTCACTAAAATTCATATGCTGAATGCTTAATGCTCAATGTGACAGTAATTGAAATAGGTCCCATAAAGAGGTAATTAAGATTACATGACCTCATAAGCATGGAGACCTGTTCCTTTTAGGATTAGTGTCCTTTTTGGAAAAGAAATGAGAAAACTGGGTACACACAGAGAAAGGCCAAGTGGGCACACAAGAAGATGGCCATCTCAAAGTCGGGATCAAAAGTTTCACCAGAAGTAGACCATGGTGGCACCCTGATTTTTGACCTCCATATTCTGGATCTGTGAGAAAATAAATTCCTGTTGTTTAAGCTAGCCAGTCTATGATCTTTTATTATATGATCTGAAGAAGATTAAAACAGAGACTCCTCAAAGGAATGCTGAATTGGAGTTCTATGACATACTTTTATATTAAAGTCAATCATTGACCTTTCTAAAGCTTGTTTATGCAGCAGATTCCAGGATACCAAAAATTCCTTGCAAGACAAATTTTATGTTTGTGTTTTCTTGCTGAGTCACTCAATTAATCCTAATGGTTTCTGACTACCTACTGCTGCCCTTCCTTTTGAGGGGAGCTTGTAAACTCAGTGTGTAAAAACCAACAGATGTTACTTCAGAGATTATTCATTGCTCATTCTGACCTGGTGAGATACATTCTAAGTCAAGGAAGTCACCCTTAAACTGCTGCCTGTCGAATGTGTCTTTCTTTTCTAGGCACATATAATTCTTTTTGGAAAGTGATATAATGAACAGGCGAGGCACATGTGTGACTGCTGACTCTGACTGAGAAGATAGCAGAGCTGAAAGCTAAGTAGATGAATGTAGCAGAAGAGCTTGTTAACAGTCAAGATGTCACATAGAGGATGCTGTGAAGACTGTCTGGGAGCTGTCAAAAACAGATTGGTAAGTGTGCATAGCATCTTGCTTGTCTTGACATTAGAGCTGCTGTGAATGATCCACTTAATAATACTCTTGAGGAATCTTTGATAAGCAGCCCGTGACCTCAAAGCTTTGCCTACCTTAAAACTAGAGACATTCTGCCAGATCTGAGTGAGGAAGACTTGTGTTTTCCACGTGATCGAGAAGGTACTTAGCAGAAAGTCATTGCAATCAAAGGTTCTCATGATATGCTGTATTTTCTTCACTAGAAGGGTGGAATATGGTGATCAATCTTGATGACCACATAGAAACACAGATATCCTATCTCTATTGCACTCTTGAGGACATGAATTTGAAACCCATTCCCCTAGCCATGTTGAGGGACGACTAAGGTTGTATGGAAGACATAATGGTGTCCCCAATTTGCTTTGTAGTTATGTTCCCAAACTCCTGAGGAAGTCAATAATTGAAGATGACATAGAAAGGCTGGTGGTAAGGAAATGGTACTCAAAGTGCTTGTCAAAAAGATGAGAAATTATACATCCAAGTGAGAAATTTCCTTTTCAAAAACTACTCCATTCTTTCTGGAAGTTTGTACATTTTTTCACCAATGTTAGCAGTGCCCAGATCATTGCTGGAATCACTTTTGGAAATTAACTTACATTCTATGGAATATTCTTCACAACAGACATGTCATTCTTAACTTACGAATAGATTATTTACAGCAGCTAAAATATACTTGCAGTCTGTTTTCAGTGAATTAGTCAACTAAGTCAATAAGAAATACATTTGAACTCAAAATGATGTGAGACTATAAAGTAATATAACATACTTTCCATATGATAAAAGAATTAGCTCCAGTGGGATTTTGCAAGGACACTCAACAAAGGTTTTGGGCAAAACCAGTTTAGGATTAATAGGTTTTAAGTTACCCAAAGGGTCTAGTCATAAGAAAAAACACACATTTGTATGGATACATTTTGATGGGTCTGTTAAGCAATTGATTATATCCCCTTATAATCAAACTGTATTTGACCTTGGTGGCTTTGTCCCAAAGTTGGGGAGATCAGAAGGAGTCAGACCCAATGAGACATTTTAAGTAATAGTAGGCAGTTTAGATTGTTCTGTATATAAAGTAAGCTATTGTTCTGTATATAAAGAAAGCTATTAATGGATTTTAAGCAGAGCAGTGGCAAGCACAGCCTGGATTATCATCATGCTCAGGTTCCAATGGATTAAAGGAGATGGTGAATCTGACTCAGTAGTTATTACTATTGTCCATCTCAAAGATGATGGTAACTATGTCAATGGCAATAGGGACTGAGGGAAGTGACCAGAATTAAGAGAGAAGTTGGAAAAAAATCTAAGAGCTAACAACAGAGTTTAATATTTATGGTTTGTCTTTTGTATGTCACTCACTATATATTGGTATTATATATGCCACTCACTATACATTGGAATTAAGACATCAAAATGCAGATGCCATTTATTAATTAGCTGGCTCAACAAAAGGATAAACATGAGTACATGGTTCATCTGCATACACTATAGGTTTGTATTAGTAATAAAAGCATTTACACACAGTAATGAGCAGCTAGTGGTTTTAAAATAATGGTTCACAAACAAAAATATAACAGAATATTTCTTTAGAATGCTGGTCTCATGTGAATAGGGGCAGTGTCATTTCTCATAAATTATAGGTGCACAGTCAAACTCATGTGAGCAGAGTACTTTTTATAGTGATTGTTAATTTGGCAGGATTCACATTTTGATGGGAGTTCTTGATAAATTGTTTCTTTGAATGGAAATGGTCCTAATTAATTTATCTGTGAATTGTTCTTCTCTGGTATCAGCTGTTGGTTACGGCACTGATTCATTCTCATTATAGCAAACTGACCTGTTATTAATTACTTCTAGTTAGAAATGCTAACGATCTCTCTTGGAAATTTGTTCTGGAAGAGGGAGTCCCATTTGGAGCATAAACTAGTCCAGATGAACCTGTCATCTGCACTGGAAGAAGCTTTGGAGATGTCCCAGCAAACAGACATCTGGTTGTCCAATGGGAAGACACACACACCCTCTGTTCTGTCCATGCTGTGACAGCTCTGTTGCACCAAAATTAGTACTTTCGGTTCTTAAAAATCATATGCATCCAGGTTGCATTGATTGTTGGAAAATTATTCTTAGAGATGCCCTGCATAGCAAGGTCATTTTTTTCAGACAGTCAGTTCAAAGAGGTATGAAGGACATTCACAGGAAAACACAGCTATGAGATTTCAGGACTTCTATCTCCAAGGAAAAGGCAAATGAGATAAGATAGTCACTTGGAATCACATGACACAATAACTGTTCCTGCCTTTGTTAAGAAATTTACTTTATTACCATGATAATATACTGTCTATGGCAAAAAATACTGTATTTAAATCACATCATTGCCTCTTGGTTGGCATGCCAAAACAACATGTTTCCCCATCTTCCCATACTTGAGGAAGGACGGTGAGACAATTCTAGTTAGTGAAAAGAGGAATAGAAATTATGTGATACTTCTACTATGATTAAATGTGTCTTCTTAGCATTCTCTCTCCCATTTCTAGGCCAAAAATGGAAACAAAGTTCTTAATGATGGTAGTATAGAGGATCAAACTGAGATCTCTGTGTCACTTATTGCAAACAAAACTTTGTAATGTGATATGACAATACATCTGCTTTGAGTCATCGACCTTTGCAAGTTTCCTTTCATCTCAGTATATCCGGGATAAAGCAGTACCTTTAAGTAATAATAATGATGACAACATATGTAGCTACCATTTGTGAATCACATAATATGTGTAAGCATTATACTGAGCACTTTTACAAAATATGCTGCATGTTATCTTCATAAATTAAATATTCCAAGTCACTGATTATACTTCTTACGCCTTGAATTGAGAAACAGACTCTGAAAGTAGTATTGGCCCATGTTCTCCCAGCTAATCTACCTACTTGATTCTAAATACATATATTCACTATACTATAGCTACCACTGAGTGCTCATATTTCGATTGACTGTTATCATACGTAACAGGAAATTTTTCAAAGTTCTTGATGCTAAGGACATTCTAAGTCTTATCAAAATGCTAAGAATACACTTAAGTAAATAACTGTATTTAAAAATACTGAATCAAATATATAAGATAATACAGCTCCCGGGGTCTTTAAAATATTAAGTATCTCAGTTATCATCATCATATTTTCATTTCAGGAAATGTGATCAAGATAAAATTGATGACGAATCCATCGGCTATTTTCATCTTTAAAAACGCAGTAGCCAAAAGCTATTAGTCTCAGCAGTTTGGAAAAACACAACAGACTCACTTATTCCTAGGAAGTCATAATAAAGGCACATGGTTCTTGAACTAGCATTTAGTGTTCTTGTCACATAGCTGAGAAACTACAAGTTATAAAACATAGAAATATCATGTGTGTCAGAAATGGCTACTCTTAATTTATATAATATTTAGTATCTCTGACAATAATTACCACCTGACAATAATTACCACCTATGGCTGAATCCTTAATTTTCAGCCTATATTTAATGATTAAGGTAAAGGTATGGTGTATGAAGAAAAATTAATAAACATGTCTAAATAGAATTCTACTTTTAGAGTGATATATATGTACCTGGATTTCAATAGGGTGATAAGTCTAAAGACATTTCTTATGTGCTTTTCTCCAATGTCTTATAAGTCATTTCTCATACAAGAGTTCCAAAGGCATTTCAATAAGAGACGTCAATGCTGGAACACATGGGTATTCTTCCTGGAGGACTGCTTAGAAGAACAGCACTCATTTAGATGTATAAATTCTGATTTTCTTGCTTTTAAGATGACCACTTACTTTCATTAATGCCCCCTGTATCTTCTTATATATCTTTGTAATGCCTATCAGCAGATTTTCTTTAAGATAAAATAAAGGTAGTGTTAGAGAAATGCCTTTGAAATAGCAGGTATAGATAACCTTTGCCAATTAACGGAGCTAAGACAGTATTAAAAGTTCTTATTTGTCAGAGGTGTGTACGTAGGACTCATGCTAAGTGTTGGAAGACTGGTATAGCAAAAACTGATATACCAGGACTCAGATACGTTGGTTCTAGACTGGGTTTGATCTTATAATATCAAGAAAAAACAATAATGTCATTCATTTCTTCATTCAATCATTCATTCATTCACTTCTTTAACCTCCATTTTTTAACAACATGAATTGCTCACTAGACTTCAGTCACTTTGAGAAATATAAAAATTGCTAGAAAATAATTATTTTCCCCAAAGCACTTTTAATTAAATGGAGTGGATAAAATTCCAATATTTTTGACCTTTTAAAGCTTCCCTATTTACCTCATAAATCTATTGTGAAAATCTAATAAAGGCCCATGTGAAATTGCTTATTAATCCTGTCATCTTACAGAGATATAGCTATTAGCATGAAAGTCTTTATAAAAAAAATGTGGCAATGAATCTCATGTATTGGTATAGGAAATATTTTTCTCTTTAAGTGGTTATTTTGTTAGTTTAATTTAAAGTACTTGACACAATGAGGTAGAACAAAAGAGACAAGTGGAATAGAGATTTGGAATAACAGATAAGGAGGGTAAAAAGATTTGAGAGAGGATTCAAGCATAATTGACATACTATATTGGTTTCAGTGCTACATATTGATGTTATCTATATATAGCGTCAAATGATACCTCTGTAAGTCTAGTTACCATCCTTTCCAATGTATAGTTAGAATATTATTTTTGTTCCTGTGAAAAAAATAATTTTTTAAGGAAAAGTGCAGTCAGGAATGAAGGCAGGCAGGCAGGCAGATAAGAAGAGGAAGGTTAAGGAAGAATTTAATTTAGTTGTTCATCTTGGTTGTTCTCCCCAGCCCCAGGATGCAAACCTGGGTCTTCAGAATAATGTGTTTTGTGCTGGTCAGAGGTAGCAGACTTAAGCATTAAACCACCAGGGCATACTGTGATGACAACTTTTAACATTTATTCTTTTAGCAAGTTACAATTATGCAATACTGTTTATTAACTTTAGTCAATATATACAATGTACAATATATACCCATGACTTCTATTTAGAAATAAAAGTTTTGTAATTTTTGATCACCTTAACTTATGTTGATTTATACCTACCTCACTTTGGTAAACACTGATCTGTTTATTGTAGCTATTAGCTTTGCTTTTTGTTCTTTGTTTTTAGACTCCACATCTAAGTAAGATCTTATGGCATTTTTCTTTGTTTGACTTATTTCACTTAGCATAATACAATTGTGGTCCATTCGTTTTGTTAGAAATGGCAAGATTTTTTCATTTTTATGTGTAAATATTATTTCATTATATATATATATATATATGCCACATCCTCTTTATTCATTGATCTGCTGATGTATATTTATATTGTTTATATATCTTGGCTACTTCAAATAATACTGCAATGAATGTGAAGGTGCGTATATTTTTGCAAATTAGTGTTTTTTTGTTTTCTTCGAATAACTACCCAAAAATTGATATGCTGAATAATATGGTTGTTCTTTTTTCAATTTTTTGAGGAACCTCTGTACTGTTTCCATAGTTGTTCATCAACTTTCATTTCAACCAACAGTGTGCACGGCTTCCTTTTCCTCCACATCCTTGTCAACACTTGTGATTTCTTGTCTTTTTTGAGAACAGTCATTCTAAGAGATATGAGTTATCTCTCATTGTGGTTTCAATTTGCATTTCGCTGATGATTGGTGATTATGAACATATTTTTATTTACCTAATGATTATATGTATTTTTTGAAAAAATGCTTATCAAGTCTCTGCCCATTTTAATCAGATTGTTTCTTTTATTGTTATTGAGCTGTATGAGTTATTAATATAATTTTGATATTAATGATTTATTAGATATAGAGCTTGCAAACATTTTTTTTTAATTTGACAGGTTGCTTTCTCATTTTGTAGGTTATTTTCTTTGCTCTGAAAAACCAAAGCACTGTTTAATGTATAGTTTTATTTCTGTCACCTTTGATTTTAGAGTCAGACCTGAAAACCATGTCCAAGACTGACGTTAATGAATTCACTCCTTTTCTTCTAAGAGTTTTATGGTTTTGGGTCTTAAGTTCAAGTCTATAATCAATTTGAGTTGATTTTTGTGTATGGTATGAGATAGTAACTCAGTTCCACTCTTTTGCAAGTAGCTGTCCAGTTTTCCCAACGCCATTTGTTGAAGAAACTGTCCTTTCTTCATTAATGTAAAACACTTAAAAGAGTGTCTGACTACTAATAAGTGCTTCGTAAATATTTAAAACTATTATTTAGTCAGTTAGGCTCCTTCTAGAGAATCTATTTAAGTTCCTTAGTCAATTCTAATTCTTCCAAGGAGAGAATAGTTATACATCTCTAACACTAACTGGTTATATGAGGTTAACCAGCTCACTCTCCTGCTAAGCATTTCACTTTCCTGAAAAAGTAAAATGAGAGGGTTGGATTTGATTCATTGCAAAAACCTCTGCTAGTACTAAGATTCTGTGATTCTATGAAATGGCTTCCCATTTATTTGACAAACTCAGACATGCATAAAATCTCATTTACTGTGTAGTTTCTTTATAAACATTATGCCTTATGCACGTAAGTTCCAAGAATAAATGTAGATCTAAATTACAGCAGATATAAATATATTATTATTTCTGACTCTCAACACCCTACTCCCAGGGGAAGGTGGTTAAATTTATTTACATTTCTGTAAGCCTCTAAAATATAAGGCATTGATTCGACACACCAAATACACCCTGCAATAAATATGCATTTGCTTAGAAACTGAAGCAGTTCTGATAAAACGAATGGGAGAATTAAAACCAAAAAGAAAATTAGGTAAAAGAAGTGAGGGGAGGAATAAAGAATTAACAGTATGCATAGCTTTCCTTAATCTTTATTAGGAGAGCAAAATCCGGCCATGTGGCGACATTATTCCACAGGCTGATGAGATTAGTAGAGATGGGATAAGTGTAAATAAGTGTGACTGTATTTTTAACTTTGCAATCATCTGTTTCTAACCAAAAGGGAAACATCTTTCACAACTAAGATACTCTCTCTGTTGAGATATATCTATATCTATATCTATATATACCACACCAGAAGACATTACATTACCAAACTTGGAAAAGTGAGAAGCGTTCTACCAGTTGATAAACTGTTTAGTGCAAGGGCCCATGCATGCATTTCAGAACTTCCAGATTGAAAGCTTTACCATTAATAAAAGGAGACGCTTCACTAGTTAAAGCCACTACAGGCTCCTTTCTCCATCCAGAGCCCCAAGTTCCCCAGCGTAATCAAAGTTGCATATCTATACATGAATCTTTGTGTGTGTCTATGAGTAGTTCTACATTCTCCGAGTTTTCCACAGCATGTCGAACTCAAGAGTTCAAAAATATTTGAATTTTCCATACTTTCATTTTGAAAAGCTAAATACTTAAATGTGCAATTCTTTTTCATTCAGTTACTGATTGATTACTTATCTCGTCCAAATGAAACTGAGCCTTTTTTATACATGTATCAAAGAGTTCATACAAAGGGGCTGGTTAATTCCAACAGTAAAAGTGATTTTGTCACAGCCGTTTGCCAAATCTCAATCTATTTTTTTCTCTTCGTGAATGCATATATAAGGATCAATCACACATTCAGCTTTATTATGTTAAAATGGGTAGGTGGTAACTGTTTATCGAGTACGGGGTTCTTTTGGAATGATGAAAACATTTTGGAACTACATAAATGTGGTGGCTGCGCAACATTGCAAATGCATTCACACCACTGAATTGATAACTTTAAAATGGTTATCTTATCCAGCTCTCCCATTAATAAAGATATAAATAACAAAATATATAAATGGGTGTTTTTATTAATCCACAGTTTCTGTTTTATTTTGAGTATGATGAGGTTAATTTTTTACAGTTATTTATGAAATGAAAAGCTATCATTCATTTGGTCTTTGTGGAAGCTATATCCCACTGACTACAAAGGCTTAAAATGGACTTCCTATTATGTTACAAAAGTGACAGAATGTATTCCTTTGGAAATGACACTCAAGTTACATGTAATATTTCTCATTTTTCTTCTTCTGATTTTTTAATGATTACTTTGGTCATGGATGCTACCTTAATCCAAGAAGTCAACTAGATGATCTCTTCCTTTTTCTAAAATTAGGGAGGATTCTGTAGTCTCTGTGATAGCTTTCTAATAACCATCAGTAGTTGTACTTACTATAAATATTAACTGGTTACATTCTTCAAGGGGTGAGATCCTGTGTAATTGAAATATATAGTTCCTATTCTTATTTCACTTCTCTAAAACCCCCTTAATTATTGCTTAACTTCTCCTTAGTAAAGAAAAGTGTTTTACATTTGATTTTGAGATGCTAGGATATTTCTGAGATTGAATCATTCTCCCTATTTCAATATTAGTTTTTAAAAACTCTTTCCTTTTCTAAGTATGGCTTTGTTTTATTTGACAATTTTCTGGTCCATGATTAGAATGAACTGTTGCACACACCTCAGATTCTGCTGTGTTCACTCAAGTATTTATCCCGAGTTCTCTGACCATTTGTGTCTTTCCTGGCTTGGGAAATTGGCATATACAGAGTTGAGTTCTAATTTCTTATCCAGTGCTCCAAACATTGGTGTAGCATAATGGGGAGTTACTTTGATTTTATTAAATGTGGTTCTTATTGATGCTTTTGGTTTGAGCAAAAATATTTCAGAAATATTTTCACCTTTTTAAATAGGGGGATATAATGCAAAATTTTCCACCGAGTAAGACTCTTCATGGCTGTTTTGTGCCGCCTCTTGACCCCTTGTGTGTATTTGAATACTAGTCTGATTCCAGGGGTGATTCTCACTTCACATGACATTGCACTTAATCTTCCACCATTGTCTATGTTCTGCCACTATGGCACACATTTGGTCCAGTATCTCCAAAAGTGATGACGTTTAAGAAAGGATAAAACTTTAATACCCTCCTTGAGAAAACTGGGCTGTCCTCAAAGTCGCTCATCTAAACACTTTCTCTTTCTATTACCACTCTTCTTTCTCATTAATCATCTTTGTTCTTCACCACCTTTACCCTTCCTGTCAGATCCCCTGAGTCTTCTGATCTGACCCCTTCAATATTCCTAGCTTCTCAACCCTTCTATCCACTCTGCCTAGAGGTTTCCTTTCCCATTCCAGTCCCTCAACTCCCTAGCATCATAAGGACTTTGTGTCACTACTCTCCTTCATCATGGACTCTTGAAGTTCTCAAAGACCCTAAAACAACCTCCAGAGCATGAAAAAGCTAACTGGAAATAGACCATTTCATCCACTCATAAGTACTTGAGAGACACTGGGACTGATGTTTAGTATCTCCTCAGTCACTCACCCAAAATTTAATACACATGCTTCTTAAGAGTTGGTGCCCTCTGCAAATATTATGAACACTTCAACCTTCATTTTGAGCAGATAGCTTCAACTTGTCCCATTTGTCAAAAAACAGTCCTGCTGAAATATAAGAGTACCGCCAAAATGAGAGCTGGAACTTTCATATACACCAATGAGTTTTATATTTCTGAGTTTATTCCTGGCTCAGAGCTGAAGTTTTAGATTTAAAGATATAAACTTTTTTTGCCTATAATGTTTATATGTGTGTGCATGCCAAAACTGAACTTCTAATACTTTGAAGATACAAAAAAGCATTCTTACAAAAACAGTGTTTTAAGAATTTAATTTTGCAAATTGTTGGAAAAATTAGAATTGTTTATTATTGTTGGTTTCAAAAAAACAGGTGTCTTCTGTTATTAACATCAAGTATACATTTTTACTATAGTTGGGCATATTCTTCCAGAATGTATGCAGGTTTACTAATCAAATAAATTAACATTACATCTACTAGCTATTTATAATTATGGAAAAACATAAGCTTGCTTATAAGCAAATTAGGTCATTCTGACAAACATTATTTAAGCAATAATTATGCTTAATACTATATCAGCTTAAAACAGCTATCTAATATATTTTTAGAAAATTTGAACTTTAGGTTTACGTGAAATTAAGTTAGATATTAATGGATATCATATTTTCTCTAAGAAAGATATAATATCAAAATATCAATTGCTCTATTTAAACTTATATTTTTATCACATATGGTAGAGAAAATATATGTAATAATATATATTTATATCTGTTAACGAACATCATGTTTCGTCAGATTGAAAATTTGTACTACCCACTGTACTCTTATAAAAACTATGAGATAGACATTCATAAACTTGGATAATCTACTGCAAAATACTGGCATATGACAGTTCAGAATTATCCAACTACTAGCTTTTTTTGTAAAAAAGAAGTGACTAACTGATAAAAATATAATTAATATCTGTAAATGAGATTATGAGAAGCATTAGTGGAAGAAGGGAATATTTTTTATGCAAAGTATACTAAATATACTTTTGCTAAGGAGAAAATAGTTTTGCCTTGGAATTAGATATCCTCAAAAGTATCAAAGATGAAACCTACATGAATATGTAAAGTTTAAAAAGGCTCACAGAAAATAAACTTTATCTTTTAAAAACTGGCTAAGATTTAATTAGCTTATTTATAGCATTGTTATAAAATACATTTATTACCAAATATTATACTGATGTAAATGTGAAATTTTGCTTTATCTCTGTTGAAATGATATTTTCTTGGATTATCAGTCTATTCTTAAAAAGAGTCTGTAAAGGGTTTTTATCTAACTTCTCAGTAATCTGCTTAGAAAGCAAAAATATCATGTTTTATCTGAATATTTTTCTGTACTGTTTATTTTGTCATGTCCTTGATAATGTAATTATTATTTCTCATTGACCTATGAATCTGCTTAACGTTAACAAATTTTAAAAATACTCATCATTCGCTGTGATAAAATGTGCATGGGTAAATGCTATTAATATAGGCACCTCAAAAACTATATGTATACATAATTATATAGTTTACAAATGCCATTAGTAAAAATATCTCAAAATAATATGCATAAATAATTATATAGCATACATATACAATTAGATATATAAATATATAGCACATATATATTACATAATTGTGAGGTATTTATATTTACTTACAATAAGGTATTTCTACATATTTGGCAACAACAGTTTAATATTATGAGTCATAATTTCAGTTATCTTTTCAAATATTAACTTGGTCACAATTTTACTTTCCAATTTGAATTAATTATCGATTAGGCTAGTGATTTTCAATTGGAGATTCACTTTACTTACCTAAGAAGTATTAAAATACAGATGTTTGGGAACATACTTTCATTGGCAATTAGATTTTTTGGCTCCTAAATTTCTTGGTTATAATTCTTACAACTACATGCAATTTATCTCACTAGCTTGAATATTTCCTTTGTATGTTGATGCTTCGTTAAACTTTTATTAAAATGGATATTCCACAAAGAGAATTTTGCTCTAGCATTCAAGATTCATACAATAGACTACTATACAGCTATGAAAATAAATTAACTACAAGGCACCTCAACATAGATGAACACTTCAAATATTTTTATGAGCTTAAAAAGTATGTTGAGGGAGTTAAAGAAGATTTATAAAATACATCACTTATATGAAATTTTGTAAAACCAAACTCTGCTACATATTTTATGGCTGTATGTGTAAATCTAAATTATGAAGGATATCAGTCAAAATTATGGTACCATAATCTGTATGGAGAGCAGGAAAGAAAGAAAATCATGTTAGTGTTGGAAGTTAAATTGTTATTAGATTTATATGCATTTTTAATTTTTTATTCCTTATATAATACACGATTACTTCAGGGATGAAAGAAAGAGAAAGAGTGAATGTTCAATATTTGCAGCAACTTATTCTAAATTTTAAATAATCGTTCTCTTGTAATTAGTGTTATGTTTTGTTTTATTCATTTAGAGGCATATTAATGAGTAATAAAACCATTCTTCTTGCTAGTGGCACTCTGCCCTTTTAAAAACTCGCTCACACAGACACACATGCACACATGCATATAGTTCTTTATGTAGGTGGACATTTTTCAACTACTGTGATAGATAAATTATCACTTTCCATAAATAAAGTCATCTATGTGATCAAACCAGCTAAATATCTAGAAATATTCTGATTAGTTTCCAAAAAAAAAAATTGGTGTTAAGTTATACATTGGGGGAAACACACACACACACACGAGTAAGAAATGTTCTATAAAGTCTGTCAGTACACCTTGAGATGATAT
The DNA here is from genome assembly GCA_004363575.1 of Solenodon paradoxus. NCBI lineage: Eukaryota > Metazoa > Chordata > Mammalia > Eulipotyphla > Solenodontidae > Solenodon > Solenodon paradoxus. The sequence continues at coordinate 85,902 of RJWH01003506.1, forward strand.
GACATACGATATATGTATATATGTATATGTATTTTTCTGAAATCAAAAAGTCTGTCATAGTTGTTTCTGGCCTGAGATTCTCTTTCCAGCTGTGAATGTGAATAAGAATTAAACTTACACGTAAAAAGCAGAGGGAATGCTTTCATAGGTTAATTGCATGTTAATCTAAATGACCTTGACATTTCAACTCATCATTTATCACTGATGATGTGATCATGTTGTCTCAAACTGCACTAATAGACTTTGCAGAATATTTGTGATCTTATACAAATGTAAATGATGAGGATTTCGGTAACTTTTAAGAAAAAAAGGCAAATTTCCTATGTGACAAAATAACTGTTGTATGGCAAATGTTAACAGAACAAAGGAAAAATTAGGAAATGAATCCATTCTCTTTCTTTTCAAACAAGGGCTTCTGCCTTGATTAGGATTATCATATCATGTACATACTCTTGTTCAGATGGCTTCCCTGATGTGAAGTGGAATACTTACTGAACATGAGTTCACTTCTGCCACGAAAATCACTTACACCACATCATAGATTAGCATATAATCAAGGGATAACAATTTGTTTATAACATTTACAGTCTGCTAAGTGTTAGTTCTGTAAATATTACTGCTCTCTAGCATATTATAGTACTTGAATACATTATCAGACATTCACACTATTAACACATATTCGTATATTTAATTAAATAATTGTTTCCAACAATGTCTTTAATATTAACATGATTCTCAACGTTTCCGTGTAAGTGTTATTTACTCTAGGACATTCTATCATTTTCAAATGCTTTTGGTTTTGGGGATCATTTTACAAAAGTAAATGAGTCATTTAAAAATACAATATCTCTTGATAGTCTCTGATTATATAACATTATACTAAATGACTGACCTGTAAGAGGTCTACTGCTATGCCACTTTCAGTAACACTTGCTTGAACTTACTCTGGGTGCTTTAAAAATGTTAAAAACTTAGAATGCTTTAACCATAACCTTTGTGAATTTCACAGTTTAATATTGTCAATTGAAGTCAGCAGGAGACAAGGTGACACTTGAATTGTAGTACACTTTAGTGAATACTCTTGACTATTAGATGATATTTGCGAATATCATTTGTAAAACTGAGCTAACAAAAGTCTGGTGCTGTATCAGCACTGTAAAAGTTTCATTTTGATAAAAGAGCATCTAGCATGTCAAGATCAGTAAACTGAGATTAAAACATTGATCTTTTATTTAAATGAGATGGAGCTCAAATTTTTGTAGAATATGTCACCTTCGCTCTATTAAGAAAGAATGTTTATGATATTTTATGTTTCAACTACCTTTATATTCTTTAATTCCATATTATTTGAGATGAGGTTTTATTTAAAATATACTGACTAGTCATCCTTCCACTTCTTTCCTATTAATAGCATGGATGTGTGTATGTGTGTGTGTGTGTGTGTGTGTGTGTGTGTGTGTGTGTGTGTGTATAATAGAGTAAGTAAAACTTTGTAATGGTATTTTTTAGAAACAGTTTAAAAATTTTAAAGCTATTTCTTCTATAATATCGCTGCATACTCAAATTCGATATTATTCTTAGTTTAGAAAAGGATTATTTCAAGAAAACACTGAGGTTGCAGATTTTGTATTCTCCCAAATTATTTTGACTTTATAACTAAAAAAAAGTTTAATTACATGCATGAATGCTATAAATTGAAAACCAAACCAACTAACAACACAGCATGATAACTTAGAATTAAGACATTCTACTAAAGCACAGGGTCAAAATACTTCTGGGGAGAAATAGTTTTTCTTGGAATGCAAACACTCTCTGTTACAACTTGAAATACACTCAAGTAACCTAACTGAGATAAAATAAATCAACTATTCCAAAGGATCTTCCACCTGTGAATATAAACCTTTATCAGTGCTACTAAAGATGTTTATAGAATAAATAATGTCAGAACATGGATACAATTTTTAGATGCCTTCAATACTGATGAGATTATGATGTCTACTGTTCCCATTTGTAGTGAAAATAAAGGGCATCTGGATGACAAGCTAATTACTGAGAAATTACAAAATAAAATCTAAAGTTTTCCTTAATAGCCACACTGGTGACTTGTTTCCTTTTGAAATATACACTTTTTTCTTCATTTTTAGCTCTGTTTTGCTGATAGCATCTGTCCTTGGTTTACTCAATAGCTAAGCCAGCATACACTGACAGAAGACCAAAGATAGGCAATATTATATCTCCTTTCCCAAAAATGTTAAAAACCCAGACATTCGAGATCTAAGATCTTAATCTTACCAAGGCACAGAAAAATTTCAGACAGACTGCCAAACAGGTGACAAGTTGAGGTTCAATAATATTAAGTCTTATTAGTAACATTAGGCTACTAGACAAATTAATTTATAAAAAAAGTGTTTTTTTGTATCTGTGTGCTTGTGCATCTATTCATGTCTTTTCCCTTAGAATGAGGAAGTGATTTGATACTCTGTCTTCTCATGCATTCAAACAAGAAAATGAAGCAAACTTAATGACAGTAAAGTGGATTCTTTACCATTTGAATGAACTAATCAACCCTCAGTTACTCAGTCATTAATTCAATGACAACTTAGAGTGCAATATCAGAGAAGTCAGTGACGTTCAGAGGTGAATAAAACATAGTCTTTTGTAACAAAGAACTCAGTTTTGTGTTCCTGTGTTTGTGTGCGTGTGTATGTGTGTGTGTGTGTGTGTGTTTTCTCTCAGGGAGTGAAATGCAGTATACTATGTTTTTAATGAAGCTATAAGACCATATAGTTAGTAATGGCCTAGGGTATAAATGAAGAAGAGGTTAATGGAGAACTGAAAGATTACTAGAAGTGATATTGAGCTAAAACTTAAGTCACGAGTAGAAATTAATGAGGTAAAGAGAATAAATAACATCTAAAGTAGAAAGACGTTTCTTAAGGACATCAAAGACATGAAATGGCATGTTGTATTCTAAGATTTTGAAATATTTTCCTAATCCTATCTTTCATCTAGAATATAAAATGGAAATCAAGTAACAAATATTTTGAGAGCTCGAGAGGAGGAAGCAAATCAGAACATAAAGACCCACCTATACAAGGATAAGGTTTGACATTGTCCTGTCGTGCTGGTAAGAAAGCAAAGTTTCTTAATACATATCTGTCGACTTCTACAAACAGGCTGTTACTCTTTTTCACAGATTGACAGCAAAGGCATACCAAGCAATTTTCACAGTACTTAATAATTTACACAGTGTTTTTATGTCTATTTGTTTTAATTTCACAATGACACAACGATGATGATAATGGAATGATAGTATCTCCTATCTGCAAATATAGTCATCGTGATAGAGAGATCAGCAAATTCCCGAAGTCATTAGCAAATACTGATGCACACAACCAGGTAAAAGTCCCTTTTGCTCATACTATTAAAATCTGGGTTTATGAGGCTCTAAGAAAATTCAGCAGTATATTCTGAGCCACAAGACAGAAGTACATTTTTGAAGTTTCCATTTTTTTGATGATGTGAATAAATCATTGCTTTTATATTGAAATAAACATGTATATTTTATGAAGGGAAATGCAAACTCTACTTAATTTTTTAAAATAAATTGGATTTATGGAAGTTTTTGCTCATGGCAGAATCATGTATAAAATCTCTAATACCTCCCCAGTTTATGGTACTCGTAGACTCTGGTATGCCTTTAGGAAGCTTCAAAGAAAAGATTTAACAAACTCTGTCGCATGATACTGTCACCTTGTTGTAGAGGGACATAGGTCAAAACTTGAGAAGTGATTTTTTTTTTTTATGCAGCTGACCATACATTTAATAGAAACTGCTTGTAAAATAAGGTTTACTGCAAGCAGTTTCTTCATTCACAGCTAATTAATCCATCAGAGAGACCCTCCAGTAGTAATTACTTTTACTCCTCTCCAATCAACGTGGGCCTGATTTATACCCCTGATCCTGATAAAAGACTCTGCTCTCAAAACTATAGGTATGTCTTTTATAATATTTCTGGCATTTTCAGAATAGCACTAGAACACAGATTGGCTTATGTCGCCAAAGGGACTGGGCTTAATTATATTCAAAACTCTTATACTTGAATTCTTGTAATGAGTCCATTTTTATCCTTGTGAGGAAAATATTACTTATTTGTTAAATTCTAATACTTTATTTCTGAAACATGACAATGTTGACATGAACATTTTGATGTTGGAGACATTTTCTTGTGAGTGAGTTTAATAGTCATAATAAGTTGTGAAAACTTTTTTTTACTATCAACTAGTATGATCTATGTACACCCTGGGTTGTCATCTCGTCTGAGTTTTACCCATTATAGAGATTTGGCACATCTTTGAGGATCAATCATGGATGGTCTAAATGTAAATAATACATGCATAATACTTGAGTGTAAAAGGAAAAAAAACATTTTAAATGATGTTATGCTTTGTTATATTTGTTATATTTTGCTTTTGTTAGATTTTTTACTCAGATATATCCATTTTCTTACTACATAGTCCTTTTTTGGAAGGATTGAACCAGGCTGGGCATAGGTTCCTCAGCCTGTCTCATAACTTTAGATTCAGTGGAGACTTTGCGAAGATAGGTGGAGGATGGGTGAGGTGTTTTAGCCCAAGTTCCCTAACGCTATTGGTTTCATGAATTTTCTAGAACAGTGGTTATCAAACTTGAGTGTGCATCAGAATGACCTGGAGCACATTCTAACAGATTTTTCAGTCCCATTCCAAGAGTTCAGATTCTGTAGAACTTCTGTGAATGTGAGAGTTATCAGTTTGCATTTCTAACAAACTTCTGAGTGATCTGATGCTGTGTTTTGGAGACTATACATTGAGGCTAATTACACTTACCTTTCCTGCAAGTCCCTCTAGCATTAAGATGTGTGTCACGTATTTTCTCTTCTCATCCCCACAGAATCCTGCTTATTTTGATCTCCTACTGACAATACTGTGTTCTTTGTGTTGTATTCCCAATGCCGTATCCTTTTCTCTTTTATCCTTGTAATTCATTTAAACTATTTTGGAGAAGCAATGTTGTGTATTTAATGGTTTTAGTTACAATGTTTAAACTACTTAGGTTTAAATCCTACTCTTCCCACATACTATGTTAGCTTTTATAAGCTGCTATTATACCCCTGTGTCTCAGTTTGTCCTATATTAAATAAGGAGGAAAATGTCAAACCTCATATGGCTGTTGTTATAAGGTGTGAGGATTAAGTAAGTTATTGGATGCAAATGGTTTCATATAATGCCTGGGGCACAGCAAGTATATCAGTATTTGTTGGATAAACTTTAAATTATTATTTATTTCTTCCTAAATACTTAACCTTCAATATATCAGGAAAGGAATGTTATCCTCAATGTTGCTTAGAAATTTATTTCTTCATTTTATTTGAAATTTTTCATTTCTTTTACCTTTCATACCTCAACATAATGCAGTCTTGTTTCTGACAGTTTCTGAAAGGTCTGAGGTTGACTTCAAACTTCCACGCTCAAATATAACAGTTTCTTCTTTGCCTTCATTTTTCTTCAGTACATCTTTAAATGACGTTGGACAATCTGAATTTTCAAATTCTGTCATGACTTGGATTTATATCTTTTCTTTATAAAATTTATAATATCAGGTGCCATCTCTTCTTAGTGTTATTCAGGCCTTAAGTTTGTGTATCTCTTAGATCTAAACAAAAGTCACAAAGTTAATTGGGCCTACTCTACTTAAAATGAAATGTTTTGTCTGCTGGAACATGATCTTGGGGATCTCACCACACCAAATCCATCCTAAATGTCACATTGAATTATTTATCTCTTCCAAACTGTACTATTTCTGAAAGGTGCGCTAATAACTATGATTTTCTGTCTTCTCATATTCCCAGTGATATCATATATTGATACCTGACTGGTTTGCCCCATTGTTTGGCTGAGACATATTTTAGACATTTTATAAAATGAAAACATGCTGAAATATTTTCAACAAATATTGTCCTATAACGTGATTTTCGGAGGATAAAGAATAGTTCAGGGTATCACGGTGTCAAAATTTGAAGAATCTCATCATGTTGGATTTTTTTTCTTATATCACAAATATTTTATACTGCTTTATTTCTGCTGATAAATCTTTGCTTTTATAAGGGGTTATTTCCATTGTAGGGGAATTTCTTAGAAGTAAACTTGATTCAGATAACATAAATATTTTGGTTGTCTTATACATGCTTCCCTGGAAAAAAGATGGGTTGAATTGAATTTTTTGCAGCTATGTACTATCAAATCAGGAAAATATTGGATAAAAGTATGTTCCTGGGAGATAGAACATGAGAATATGAGGTAAGAAGATGTTTGGTATATTCAAGGAATAACAGGTTGTGCAATGTGGCTTGAACTGAGTGAAAGAGAAATGGTAGGAAAAAAATTCATAAAGGTAGCAAGAGACCAGATGCTGACTGAATGAGATTGAGTGCCTGATGACTGTTTTAGACAGAGAATAGACCCTATATAATGTTTTAATAGGGATACTTCGGCAAGTACATTAAGAGACTGAGTGGAAAAATGGGCAGAAGTTTTTAGACCCTTTAGAATACTGTTGCTATGAGACAGAGAAATGGAGACAAAATTTCACTGTAAGCATTAATGTGATAATGAATAAAAGGTGGCTTGCACAATGTATTATGCACATTCAAATTTCAACAAATGTTATTTCTTTTCTTTCCCAATGATAAATTCCTTCATGATAGAAGCTTTACTTCTGTAGCCCTCAAGCCACACTGTACATTACCTTATATATAGCAAGTATATTTATTTATTTAAATGGAATAAATACTTCATGAGCCCTTACTTTTAACCCTCATGATCACTGATAGAAATTCATATGCAAAAATGTCAGGTACAGTTAGTTACATGTGTGATTCTTTGTACTTAATATTAGTATTATTTCTCTCTAGACAAAACCTGTTTTTTGATTATCTGTTTTACTCAAAACTACTTTTGCTGTCTATTATCCGGTTCCCCAGAAGGTTTGAGAGTTTATTGGTTTGGAAGCCTAGATAGAGTGACCCAGAATCCAAAAGTAGTTATATTGGAGCCTTGAAGCAAGCTAATGTACCAAAGGAATTTACTATGGTGGAGGGCAGGGTAGGCCTAGCGGCTATACTGACTATTATAGGAGGGGTGAGTCAGTAGCAGGCAGAGTGAGCTTTCAGTTGCTACAGTTTACTCAGAGTCCCAAGACAAAGAGTCTATTAAGAAATCCATTAAAATGTTAATACAAAACATTAGTCAAAACAATAGGAGGATCAATATCAGAAAAGACTGAGAAAGGGGCCTAGGGTCAAAAGTGTCTACCTGGAAAGACTGAGACAAAACCCCCCCAAAATCTAGCCCAAATGCCACAAAATGAAGCCCCCAGCACAAAACGATATCAGTCATTCCTTTCTGGGAACCCCTGTCCTATAGATATATGTATTTATTTATTTTGAATTTTCTTTACAACCAATGTATCATTTTCTACATAGTGCTTTCAGTATCTCTATTGAAAGAAAGAAAATAATTATTCTCTCTTCATTAGACATAAGAGAGAATGAATGCAATTGCCTTTTGCCCCAAGAAAGAGGGCTATGAGGTAGCTACGTTGAGTTAGGGAAGCCTGCTCTCTGCTTCGGGTGGCATGTTTTCTGGCGCCATCTATAAGACAGGAAGTCCCTGCTCTATGTTCTGTCTCTCAGAACAGCAGCATGGGCTACACAATTATATTTATCATTGACACAGGGATCTGTAACTGCCCAGAGGACAAGCTGTGAACACATGAACTCTGCTCCTTCTACTCTACTTGCAACTAATGTCACTCAACGAGGAGAAGCAACTTGGAGTTCTTCATGACTCTCCAAAAATCTCTAGATAATTACCTGGCTCTTGTTTTATATTGCCTTTGAGAGTCAGAAGAAATAGATTTTCTTCAGATTGAATGCACTCCAGATAATAGGGTTAATGTTCTTCACATCATGAATCTAAGTTGCCAGGATACACAGGCTTTAGGCCACTGTGACTAGGTGAGACATGTTCCACTCACAGTTCAGATCAAGCTCATTGACAGTCAGTGAAATATCCCCAGTGATCGCAGCTTTCTCTTGTTTACCATTCCAGTAATTGCACCCACTCACGAGAAGACATCTAATCAGTTAATTGACCAAATTTCGACAGGATGTCAGGGAAAAATTTCCAGACAAATGACTATTTATCTTCTTTTACAAGGTCTGCAGTGGAGGAGATTCCCAAACCTTCTTCAATTTATGCTAAAACTGAGTTAACTTCACCATCAAGAAATGCCTGTTTTTTTCTAACCTAACTCCCTCACTGTGTGGCCGGTTCCTTTTTCTTCCCTTTTGACCACATAAATCCATATTTTGCAGACTTTATATCCAATCTAAATTAATTCCATGATAACTTAGGTATACAAGTGCACTAAAGAAAAGAAAAAAATTTGCTTAGTATTTTCTTTGCAAAACATCTCCTCCTATATATTCATCAATCATATCAAGTAAAAACCTTAAATTATTGCTTTTGTGCATTATTAAACCACTTACAAGTCTCAATTTAAGTTGTAGCATCTTTTATGATATTGGAATTAATGAAGTCAGAATTAAATGTATTTTTTTTATTCAGATCTTTCCTTCTTCTGAAAAGACTTCAATTTTAGACTTAGCAGTCAGCCCTTAGTATAAAGATTAGTATGCAATTGCATGAGATCACATAAAATAAATATAAACCAAATAATTCAGTATTCACTGAAACTTTTAAAGAAACATAAAGAAAATAAACAATCAGGAAAGCAAAGCATTACAGATGGGGTTACTTATTAAACATTAATGGGACACTTCAATAGATGAATTTAAGTGCAAGTAGTCAAGATTAAATTAAATAATGAAGTTGAAACCAGGATCCTCAATTTTGTCTCAATTTTGATGCATATTTTTTAAATTGTAAGTGGTCACAGTTAAGTGTGTGTGTGTGTATAAAATTTTGATCAACCATTAAGTCTTTCTGTGTGGCCAAGTAATAATGGCAAACTAAAATGACTGCCTTAAAACTATCACTTAGGGAATGTGAAGTTCATGGAAATGAGCAGGGTGCCATTCATTAGCATGTCAATGATGCTTCTTCAACAGGATACCATTAAATTATTGTGGTGATAATTGAGACACTAAAAAGAGACAGATGCTGGGCCTGTGGTTCCTAAGATCTTATAACCCATTAGCAATTAAATTTCAATGAGCTAGCATGACTTCACTCTCACTAAATTAACAACGGGGAATATTTTTTTTGAAGCTTTCTTTTTCTAGGCTGGTTTTTGCTTGATTTTAAAGTCAAATTGGAATTCCGCTAAAGTATAGGATTCAGGAGATAGAGCATCAAGGTATTAAGGATGTACCCTACTCTCAGAACTGGTACTTGAGTGGCAGTCAACCAAGCAAGTGGAACCAGCAGTCCAATTAAATTAGTGTGATCTGATGGAGATTGCAGCTGTGAAGAGCAAACATATCTGATCATAGTTCTGTTCTTTCAGGGAAGGCATGTGCATGCTTTCTAAATAAGGAGAACAACCTCAGAGACTTGGTGGACTAGAGATTGAAGGGAATAAAGAGAAGCAACACAATTCTACAATGACTAGACTCTATTAGTTAGCATTATAACTGACTCTATGCTGTGGTAACAGATTAATCCCCAAATCTCACTGGTTCAACACAACGAAGATGTATTTCTTGCTCCTTCAAATCCCGATACAGGTACACTCAGTCATCCAGGAAGATTTAATCTCATGATGTTATCATGTAACATATAACTTTGAGGTCTCTAGAATAAAGGAAGAAAGAGTAGAGTGAGTACTTTCAATAAAGGCTTACAACAAGCAAAGAATGAACATACATATTTCTAGTGATAGATCATGGCAGATGGAACCAATTATGTGAACCAACCCAACGGCAACAGAGCTGAGAAATATGGGAAACTACATGCACAGCTGTAAGCATCATCTCTGACCCAAGGTGTGATCTAAAATAGAGGAAGTGTATTATAAGCAGAGCAAATTTACTAAAAATTGAAGATCTAATGGTAGAAAAAGGAATCCACACCCTCAGTTTCTAGCCTCTGTGGGTCAGTGGTGAAGGCCACTAAGCTATCAGGTGCCTTGCAGTCTGGATTGGCAGGAAGCTACTGGCTAGATAAAAGAACTTTTCTTTTGTCCTGAAAATAGAGCCTTATGTGCATTTTTGCAAATATGTGAATCCTAATTGCATCTGGGCTCTCAGATTTTGATATCTGGGCCCATGCATAATAAAGCTACCTTCGCTACTTCTAAAAGAGCACCCATTTGGCTTTGCCTGTAGAGAGAGCTGTAACATAATCAGACAGGGAAAATCAGATTCTGATAAGTCTAGAAAACTAAGCTGCAGATCTAGCAAACACTAAGGCTGAGCCCATTTATCAAAAATAAAGTGGCAGGGGATAAGAAGTAAGATCCAATTTCATATATGTAGGCACACTGATACATAGATGCACATACATATAGTTATCTCTACCTACATACCTACCTATTAAATTGAACATAAGTTAATACAAATGTCTCCAAATTAAATCCAACACCACCAACATCATTGTGGCTTTCTCTCTTGCTTCTTTGCAAAATCTTTCTTTGGTGTGAGATATCTGTTTCCCATTACCTGTCATTTATTTATCTGTTCAACTCTAGTATAGATGTACTTTTCAGAATTGTTAACCAACTCTTCTGTAAGAAATACATTACAAAAAAGAATACAGTGTTTGTGTAAAGTTCTCTAGACTTACAGTCTCCAGTAAAAATGAGTTTTCAGAATAAATTGGGTCAGGTCCTTACCACTCACCCTCTTCAGCAAGGTTATATCACTTTTTTATACATTAGATTGATTTTCAAAGTCCATTTTCTGTGCTGGGTCCTCATCATGCTAGTTGATTATGTTTTAGTTCCCATACAGTAACAGTCATTGCTGCTGATTAAATTATCAATATAGTATCATCATCTGTCCACCACTCAAATGCCACTATTATATTCTCATCACCCTAAAAGTTTCTGTGTCCATCTTGCAATTAACTTGGCCTTTACCACCAATGTATGTCAATCATTTATCTGTTTCCATCTATATTGTTTTCCTTTTTAAAATGTCACATATTAGAATTAGACCATATGTACACTTTATGATTTGTCTTCTTTCACTTAACATGATGAACTTAGGATTCATCCATGTTGTTGCATCATATCAGTATCTCATTGCTTTCTATTATTAAGCAATATCCCATTGCACAATACCTTGAATTGTTTATCCATACACCTGTTCAAGGATACCTTGATTCCATTTGGTATTTATGAATAGAACTATGATAAATATTTCCAGACCACAAAAAAATTCAATTTCCATAGTTTTGTGTCATGAGCTCAGAAAGGTGACACAATGGTGTAAAAAGATTATTAACTCCAGAATCTTATAGACACAGAATTATATACCAGTTTCACTCTTTACGTACTAGGATATTTGGCAGGGTATATAACTTCTCTTATACTGAATCTTCTTATATGGTATGATGGTCTGAATTGTACCCCCAATCCTACCCTACTCCCAATAAAATGTTCGTATGATGAAGTCGTAACCTCCAGTACCGCAAATTCGGTCTATATTTGCAGACAGGGCCTGTAAAGAGGTAACTAAGTGAAAACAAACTGGTGAAAGTACACTCTCATCCTCTATTATTCATGCCCACTTGCAAAAAGGATGTTGGACATAGAAAGGCAGAGTGAAGACCATGTGAAAATAGCAATAGTAGATGTTATAATATTATTTTGAAGTTGCTTGAAATATTCCGATGCAATGCTATGTTACAATTACAAACTCAGAAAAAGCATGTTTAAGCTCATGCAGAACCTCCCTTGTGATTAGTAAGATAGTAAACCTATGATAGCTAAGTAAAACATATATCAGCAATGTCCCGACACACCATGTATGTTAAAGTGTGATGTGTAAAATGAATGTTAAGCTGTCATAACAGAACCCTGAGTGCACCCAACTGATAGCCTGTGGATTCAAGCTATAAAAGGGGTTCCCACTTCAAGCAAATCAGTGGCCTAGATACCATCATAGGCCCTACGACGTTCCTTATGGTGAGCGGCTAGAAGCAACTGCTTGCTGGCGTCCCATCGGACACTCAGCTCTTCGCCAGTCAAAACTCATCACTGCAGCCACTGTTCAAGAGAAGAGCCACAGGTCCCCTCTTAAGCTGAAACCAGGCAGCAGGAACATGTGAGTAATAACGCCTGTGTATAACTTGCAACTAATATTTGTGTGGTCATATCTTACTCTGGCAGCATAGAAATATTAATGATTATATAAACTCTCCTAAGAGCAAATAAGTAACAAAGTGTCCCTAGAGCAGTCTTCACAGTACTCCCAACCTGCTATTGTCCGATATTTTGCGCACATATATTTTCCATCTCAATCATATCTCTGAAAGTAGAAAAAGAAAATACTCTGAAAACCAAAGAGAGAGGCCTTAGAAGAAACTAATCCTGATGTTAACATGAGGGGTGGTCAAAGGAAAAGTTCCCCCATTTCTCTGAGCTTCTTCACGGGCTGACCAAATGAACGAAGTATCATTAGGCATTATTAGTAAGAGAAAAGCCCAGAGTTAATAATAACATATATATGTGTAAGGGAAAAAGGCCTGCCCGCTGCTTCCCAGCCATAAAACATCCTGTGGTCTGAACTTGCTGGAATGCTGCAGGCAACTAGTAAGTCACCGAAAAATAAAGAACTTCCCTAATTACTTGCAAATGGACTCTTGTATGTGTACATAGCCCATGTGAAGAATTTACAATTAAATTACTTAGGTTCGCACTTGTCACCCCCACTCTCATTTGCACCTCTGTAACCTATGTAAGTGTATCCTCATCTGCAATACATGCTCAGACTTTGGAAAATATTCCCTGAGCCCGTGGACATAATAAATTTGCCAAAGCTTCAAAAGAGTACTCACTTGGTTTGTCACAGGAGAGCCGCAACATATGGAGAATTTACATGGTGGTAAATTCAGAGGTAGCTGGGACATACATACACACACACACACACACACACACACACACACACACACACTTATGTCTTGAGCTGAGCCAGGGAGATCTCAGAGGAGAGGGAGAGGGAGATCTTTAAGTGGCAAGGAAGAATGACTCATTCTTTCTCTTAGTTTAAAAGTAAAGATAACTCCCCTTTCTACATTCCTCTAGAAAATAGGAACAAAATACCATTTCTTGAATAGGACAAGGGTGGAGGCCCAGGGATAGCAGATGTCTTCACTGATTAGGGAAAGGTCTAAAAGGTGAGAAAATCAGAGCTCTTCCTTTGCCTCTGGGGTTACCCTCCACTGTCCTTGACTCTTAATGTCAGAGTGGGGCAAGTACAGGGGAGAAATTCTGCAAGACATGGGGTATCTATTTTAGCTCCATCAACAGCTTGATCTCAAACTTCTACCCACAGCCCCCCTCCACCAATTGTGATGAAATAAAATTTTGCTGTTAAAAGCACCCAGTGGTGCTTTGCGGTACTTTGTTATGGCAGCCCTAACATGCGTGTTCCAAAGTGTAATAACATCAAAACTTGCCTAATTTATGCAGGGGCTTTGGGGTCCAGCATCAAGCAGTTCAAGACAGAATTCTTGAGCATTAGCATGCATTTTCATATGTTTATTAGAGAAAATGGAAGAGAAAGAAAGCAAAAGCTGGAGACAGAGTTCTCCTGGGCAGGGAGGACTGCTCTGATTGCTATGAGATTCCTATGTTTATACCTTTCTTTAGCATGAGGAAGGACTATTGATAAGAAGGGAGTGCTTTTAAAAACATCAAAGAGCAGATCATTGTTTCAGAGGGTTCCAGGTGAGATAGGAAGAGAGAGATTTCTCAGTTTAGTTCTAAAAGCCTTTGGATCCAAAAAGAATTCCATTCCCTTTTGTGGTTGCATCCTGTGGTTGCAGCTCCTCATCCTCCATGTCCCTTTGTTCCATGTTGATTTTGGAAGTTAAATGCTGAAAATAACTTGCCCCCAACATAACAAATTTGTCTTCCTGTTAAATCATTTCAATACATTGTAAAATGTTACATGCAGCTAATTGCTTTTGCTATATTTTTTGTTTTCTTTTAAAACTGACTGCTTTCAAAGATGTTTTGTTATTTATCACTGAATTCCCTGTTAACCCTGGACACATACAGAAGTTCTGAAATAGTCTGTGGAATAAAGGAAATTAGGAAATTTTAAAGAAAGAAGTAAAGTGGAAAGAAGGAGGTAGGGATGGAGGAAGGAAGGAAGGACACTTTTTCCAAAAGAAATTATTAATAGGGATCCAGAGAGAATAAGTAATGAAGGTTATTACCCAAGTAGAGTTTGGGCAGAAAACTTACCTTAAATGTCAGAAAGCAGTGTTACAGCTCTCTCTCTCTCTCTCTGCTGACAAAGCCAACCATGTGCTCTTTTAGAAGTACTGAAGGCAGCTTCATTTCACATGGGCCCAGATTTCATAATCTGAGCAAACTAGTAAATTGGGGACACATTTTTATAGGGTCAGAAGGTGTGAGGGAGAGGGGGAGGTGTAAATTAAAATAGGAATTACAAACCCAAGTTCGTCATTTGTGAATTCCTCACATGGGCAACACACAGGATTCACATATTTGCAAAAATGAACATAGGGGTCTGTTTTCAGGTGAAAAGAAGAAGTCCTTTTATCTAGTCAGTAGCTTTCAGTCAGCCCAGACTGCAAGGCATGTGATAGCCTGGTGGCCTCCATAGCTGGCCCACAGTGACTAGAAACTGGGGGTGTGGCTCTTTTCTTCTACAGTAGGACCATGTTTACTGATTTTTTTTTTTTATGCCAAGTGTTCCTAATATGCTTCATGTTCAGGGTTGGAATCAGAGTCAAAGGCAGTCGGCTTGTCTGTCTATAATTGTGGTGTGCACATGTGAGGATCCAGGGAAGTACTGAAAGCACCAAAGAATATTTACTTTGCCATCTACAGATATTGGGAAGGACTAAAGAACACCATCATCAAGTGGCATTGCATTTGGGGCAACACATTTAGGACTGTAGATGCTGGGTGTCAATGTAAAGGGAATATGTTCACTGAGGACTCATGAAGTATAGATAAATTTTCCACACAGCAAACATTTCCCAGGCACTTTCTTGTGTGAGGCATTTGTTCCATCATGAAGGAATAGAAAGGTGACTAAGATCCAGTACCTAGTCCCAAGAACTTGTAAAACTGCTATTTTAGAAATGACTCCTGTTTTCTCCTCCGAATAAGCAAAATGTCAGCAAGTACACATGCATATTTGTATAGTTACATAAAAATATATAGCAGCAAGGCCAACTGGAAAATAACAATTACATCTCCAATAATCTACCTTAAGCCTAAAATAATTTATTAGCATTTTCTAAAAAGGAAATTGAAGTTAAAAATGCACACAGTCACTTAGTTGGATTTCAGTTCAAACGTAACCTCCTTGGAGTAGCTGGTTAAGTATGGAAACTCTAAACTCTTTTGACAAGAGAAACTTAAAGATATTTGAAAATATGCTTCATGGGTATATTTGAAGGGCCTTATCTTTTCCTCACTGCAGGTTCCTATTTTGAGGACTGTGTGTGTACATTTGTTGTGTGTCGCAGGAATAGGATCACATAGTGAGGTAGTAACTGATGCAATAGAATTTATCAGGCTGAAATTCCATTCACTTCTAACTTTATCCCTCATTCTAGACTACCAGGTGGCAGGATGCTTTCCAGATGATGTGAGAGCATATGGACATGGTGCTTTGAGTCAACAGTCCTAGAAAACCCAGGCAGTCAGAATGAGGAGGGTGTGGAGTGAACTGTGTGGACTGATACAATAGGATGAGAGAAATAATCGGGATGTTTCAGCAGTGATCTAATTCTTGAATCCCAGATGACTGCTCCTATAGTAGAGATGACAATAACAACAGTAACTACTATGTATTTAAGTGGTAGGTACTATGCTACATAACTTACGTGAGCTATCCACAATATTGATGTAGGTATCCTGGTAATTCATATTAATGTTCACATTTCATTTTGTCGAACTGAAACTGACTAAATTCCAAAACATCACAAAGCTAGGAAATGAAAGCAGTAGAATTTGTAATGTGGTTGATATGATTCTCGGTTTACTCTAGTTCTCAATTGCAAAAATTAAAACAAAACGACAAAATGAAACAGACATTCTCAGTCTGTCATATATAACATAGCACTGTGTCACACTTAGTTCTGATATGCATCTCAAAGAGTGGTGTGCAGATAATTGTTTAAAATGCCCTGATTTGTATCATGTGCTTATACTGGTGTGTTATAGATATCCCCACTCCTATGGTCAATTTTGGGCTACTCATGTGAAGTGGCTGAATATGCAGTTGGAAAGAAATACTAACAACCATGTTTCCTAGATTGTATTGACCAATTCCAGCATACTACAAAAAAGCACTACTAGTCATAGCTGCAACACTAACATTTAGAGAACAGATTCCACTTGTCTATGTATTAGAGTTGATTCAGGATTTTCTCTAAAATATCAGTGCATGTATACACTTTTAATCAGCAATATTTCCTTTATTAGGAGAATATACCATACATGAGTCATTATTTATGTTGTATACTAGAATAAAAAAAAACTTGAAGGATTGAATTTAATGTTGTAAATCAGCAAAAACTGTCATTCTTATGAAATAGTTTATTGTAAATGACATTTTCATACCTTGGTCAGTAATCAAAACATATTTCTGAATCACCAAAGATTTTATTAAAATACGGATTATTGGCCCATCCACAAGAAAAAGGAAAATGTTCTGAGACTGGGAATGTGAAACCTAAACAAAGCAGTATTATTCGTGTTTCCAGGAAACTTACAGAATGAGAGGTTTGATCAAGCTAGCTTCCCATTTTCAAGAGGTATTCCAGAATATTACCAGTTAGTCATGTGAATGGGAACTTGACTTAACAAGGACTTAGTGTTCTCAAAAGCTAATGTCCTAGTGAGAGAAAGAATAAGCCTTTTCCAAGAGTCTTCAGCCCATATCCAACTTCCCTGTGTAAATATCTCCAGATAATTCCTCCAGGATTCTTGCATCCAAAGTTGACATACGGATGTCAAAATGATCATGAGAAAGGACTCATACACCTATGACTGAGGTTTGAACCTATTAGAGAAACTTGAAGTGGGTCAGGGATGAATGTTTTTGCTAATTACATACATGGTGTGTCAGTAAATGACAGCACGTAAATAAAAGTGTTTCGTGATAAATTAGATTTTGAGATGCTAGATTAAGCAGTAAAAAATGAATTATTGAAGAACTTTTTACATCATTTGTGAGTCAACTAAGTTCTCAATCTCCAAAAACAGTAAACAGTACATGGCACTTCAGAAACAAATATTACCTTGGAATCTTTCTTTCTGAGATTTATGTTCAGTGCTTGGAATATGCTGCAGTAAGTGGATCTCGAGATAATTAATTTTAGTTATAATTACTTTAAGTGGAATAATTAGGATTCTAGGATCCCATCATGATCTAATTTTCTATCTAGAAAGAAACTTCTTGATCCATGTACATCTCTTTTACAAGACAATGTAGCAGAGTTTACATTTCTTCTTTGCATTGCATCTTTTATTTATATGGTTAATCTATGATAGAATTGGCAATTTCTTGATAGACCAATTAGTAACTGTTTCAGACCTTCTCAGCTACATTTGGTCTCTGTTACATGATTCCATCCAACCATCATCTATCTATCTTTCAATCTATCACCTATCTATCATTTATATCTAGCTACTTATCATCTATAAGCATACTTACTTTATAGTTCTTTCAAAAAGAAAAGAAAAAAAAACCACTATTAGCTCACTGATCATACAAAAACAAGTTACAAAACAAGTTTTGTCCATGGGTCATAGTTTGCTGACACCTGAACTATGGTTGCAGTTTCAGTGTTCATTGAAAGAGTCAACATTAGAATCAAGGAAGTTTAAGTCTTCTTAAAAAGGATTTCTACTCCTCTCCACCCAAGCTTCTCTGATATAAGAGGTCAAGTTCTTTTAGGACATGCCTGTTGTTTCTATGTTGTATTATTTCTGTGGTCCCTTCTAATAACTAGTTTCTAAGATTGCACCAGTAATCAATAATCCTCTCTGTGATGGCTTCAACAGCTTTGTATCGTTCCCTCCCATGTTGTACCAGCATTGCTATGAGTGAGCAGCAGAAATATGTGATATCTGAAGCTAGATTGCACAAGGCATTGTGCTGTGTACCTTGTTTTAATTCTCTTTTTTCTGGATCACTTGCTCTGGGGGAAGGGAATCATCATATTGTGAGGACACTCAAGTGATCCTATAGAGAGATGCACATGCAAAGAAACTAAGGACTCCTGCCAGTAGTCAGAAGAAACTGAAGCCTTCTGCCAAAAGCCATGAGTGAGCCATCTTGAAAGTGAATACTTTAGCCTCATTCAAGCCTGTGGATGACTTTGTATCCCAGAGGACAGCTTAATTGCAGCCTCCTGAGAGACTGTGTTCCAGAACCACTTAATTAAACAATTTCCAAATTTCTC
Organism: Solenodon paradoxus; assembly: GCA_004363575.1. NCBI lineage: Eukaryota > Metazoa > Chordata > Mammalia > Eulipotyphla > Solenodontidae > Solenodon > Solenodon paradoxus. The sequence continues at coordinate 104,585 of RJWH01003506.1, forward strand.
ACCCACAGAAACTGAGAGGTAATAAATATTTGTTGTGTTTAGGTTTCTAATATATTGGATAATTGCTTACACAGCAATAAATAATACCTCCTCTTTAGCCAACTTGATGTCAAAAATAAGTTTTTCAATCACTTTGTCTAGTTGTTTTATGCAGGTATTTTTTAACAAGCTTACTTGCTTATTTTATTTAACTTTCTAAAATATAAGCAAAAAATATGTGGATTACATGAACTCAAACTCTCGTAATGCTTGCTGCTTTCAAAGTGGCTAGAAACAGATGAGGTACAGGATGGACAGATGCCTAGAGTTGAATTAAAAATCAGAAGTGACTTAGAGTGAAGATTAGGGATGAACCAGGAGTGATATGAAGATCAAAAATAGAAAAGAAGCAGTGTGAGTTTATGTCTACTTACTTTTTTTGTAATTTTAATTATTTTATTCTTTATTCATCTTACTTTTTTTTTAATAACCAAATTATTTTCTAGGTTGTACACATGCAGACCAAGAAGATTTAAGATGTGTCTATTTAAGCCATGTCAATCACAACTACCTGGATAATTTACTCTATACCCCAACTAACCCAGGTTCTCATTTATACATTCCCAAATACAAACAATTTGAACCTGTTTCTTCAATTTAAACAAACACAAGCTACTTGAGGGCAAGTGTCTTTTGTTCTCACTCTGTATCTTTCACAGTGCTAACACAGAGCCAAGAACATAGTATGAAGCTAAGCAGAACAGAGGATGTGCACATGGATTGCAATGCAAAGCTTCCAGTGCCATTTAGTAGGTTAAACAAATAATTTTGATTCTTTAAGTAATAATTACCTCATGGAAATTGGAAATAATAATACTTTCTCACAGGGTTATTTTGAGGTTCAAATGAAATGATAAATGTAAAAGAGGTTTGGCAACTTGAAATCTGTGGAAACGTCAGGTGTTGTTAAAATGAAGTTCCATAAATACACACTGAGCTAATCTATTCAAATGCTTTAGGGACTCTGATTTTCTTTTCCTAAAATATGAGGCAAGTTTCCTTAAATGTATCCGTTAACAACTGTTTCCGTATTAAAGACAAACTTCTGGTCTGCATGTTAAAGAAGAAACAAAACATGGAAATTCTGAAATAATCCATATATCAGCATAAATGTATCAGAAGGAAATCTGTCATTTTATATATGATTTTATTTTCTTTTGTCTTTGTATTCGATAGAAATTAGTATACATCCTCACCTGCAGCTAAAACGCATGGCTTATATTTATAAATCTATTTAAATCCCTTCAAGAATGTGATGTTAAATATATTATTTCTCTCAATCATATGGTAAGATGCCTGAGAGAGTGCATTTCATTTCTTCACATTCAGTTCTCTGCCTCCAAATTCCTCTTTGTTTCAGTTTCTTAAACTATGAAATCAAGGCATGCTGCTTGGTAATGGATTTGCTATTTGTTATTTTCTGGCACAGTAGTAGCTTAACTAAATCATCCACAGCCCATCAGCCTAAAAGAGATCCCATTCCAGCACTGCCATAGGGTATCAGGATATCTTTAATTTAGAAAGAAATACAGATTTTAATACATGACCCAAGTGCTTTGAATCCAATGAGAGTGAGAGAGCTTTTTGATACTAAAAGAAAATTTCATGTTGCAGAAAAATTTTGCCAAAAGCTCCATTGTCAGACTAGATAGACTAGCAAGTCACACAATTTAACACATTTTGGCATCAGTGCATATAAGAAAGAACATAAATGTTTTCAAAGTGATTTGAAAATGATACATGTTGTCTGATTATATGTAATAAATATTTTGTGTGTTCATTCAATGTACAAATCATTATCCTATGTACTATGAGGGAGCAGGGATGATCTTTGCCCTCTACAAGTTTATACTTTAGAAGACATGTAGATAAATAGTTCATATTGTATGAAGCACAATGAAATAAATGCTAAATTCAAGCATGGGGTTATCCTTCTGAGTGCACACGGGCAAAGGATTAAATCTGAATAGAGAGACCAGGACTCTCAATCTAAGCCTGAGGAAAGAGATGCTAGTAGGCAGAAACCAAGCAGGGCACACAGCAATCCAAACAGAGGGAAGAGTCTAAATAGAAATGCTAAGGTTTAATAGAGAGTAAGTGCTTTGTTAAAGCTTGAGTTTAATATTCAACGGAGGGGGTATTCAGAATTGAAAATGAAAAAGTAGTTTGGGATCCCGTTGGGAATGCTGTACTAAGAAGTCTGGAGTTTATTTTAAAGGAAATTAGGAATCATTGCCAAATTTTAAGTCAAATTTTAGATGCTATTTTTGCTTTATAAGGACAATTTTATGAAATTTTATGAAGCTAGGTCTAAAGAGATAAGAGACTGAAGACTTAGAAATATGTCTGAACAAAAAGAAAAGAAATAACTGGGACTGACATGGAAGACATTTAAAGTTAACATCAATGGGATTTAACTGATGAGACAGGTGGGGAATTATGGATATGAAATAATATAGAAAGCATCTGAAGTTTTTACTATGGGTGACTCAGGGATACCATGTACTGGTGATCAATGTTGTCAGAGATATTTGCATGCACAGAAATCTAATTCTCATTGTGGATTGGAAGCAGGAAGGCTGAAATGATTACTCTTCCTTACAGAAAAGAAAGAGCAAGACACATGCAAAAAAATGATGTGTGAATAAATTCAGAACTGTGGCTTAAAAATGGCAAAAAAAATTGATATGCAAGTAAGGAAAAGATGATGAGTTCTAGTGAAAAGTTATTAGTTCATCTCCACGTGGAGAATTAAGGAAATACTCAGTTTTCAGCAATTAAGTGTGGCTTCAGCCTAGGTGAACCACGCACACAGCTCGAGGGAGTCCAGGGCTCTATGTGGCCAACTGAGATGCAAAAGGGTAGAATATAAGATAACCCTGGAGGCAGATCAAAAATCAGGAGAATTTGTAGATACATGGAGACAACCCACATGGAATGGTTTCCCAGGTGGTCAGCCAGGCTCAATCAGTTTCAAGAGTTAGAAAACTAGAAAAGTGAGAGTGGGCAGGTAAGGTCGGAGTCAGCAGAGTTATATGCCAATCCCTGAGTTAACATTATTATATATTAATTAAATATCTTCATATCACTCTACAGCAAGAGTATTTCTTTTATATTTCAGCTAGCTCCTTTATTGCTGGGTGACATAACTGGAAGAGTTTCCATACAATGCTAGCTGGTTGCTTAACAACTAACCTAAGTCATAAAGAATATTCTCCATGGTTTGTGCATGCCTGCATCCATTCAATCAGTAACTATCAGCTAATGTATCTATAAATCTCAGTTACTAAATTGAGCATGGGTAATGCAAAATTAAGACAGTTCTGGCTCTCTGGCAGATTACTACCTAGTTAAAGATATGCAAATCTCAAAGTTTGGAGGTGACTGCCTTTGACAGATTAACTTTACTAGCTACTTTTAAAGGTTAAATGGATATAATAATAAAATAACAACAAAATCTTCAGATAACTTTAATTGAACATTTATTATGTGCCTTATACTGAGAAGGTAATTCATTTCTATTATTTCATTTAAGTTTCACAACAATCATATGAGGTAAAACTCCAAAATTTTAGATAAGGAGATAGAATGTGTATTTAAGACATTGTTTCAGTGTCATGATATGTATTACCATTCGGGAAGCTTCTACATAAAATTGAGGAAAGAAGGTTAGGGAGTCATAAATATTAGTTTGAGAAAATCTCTGGGAAGAATTGGATCATAAATGTGGAAGAAAACAAGAAACATTAATTGGCTAAAGTTTTTCTAGGTGGACAAATGAGTAGGGGAAAATAAAATGAAGAGAAAGAAGGACAAAATCAACAACAAAAGTCCTGAATTAGTAACGAGTATACAGAGAAGCATGACAAAGGGACCTGGGCATTTGAAACCAACAGCCATAATGAAAGACACCCAGGTGTCTAATTTCCAGAATAGTGGCTCCACTTCAGTCAGTGAACCTCTGAAAACCTTAGGTGGGATGTGGTATCATCGTTTGCTTGATCTGTTCTATCCATTTCCACCTCTGTCTAGGTTTTTAATTAGCTGGATGCTCCTAGAAATCTGTGAAAGTGTAAACAGGCTGCAGTGTAAAATAAGTGAAAGCAACTTCCAGCTGTGAAAGGCTTACGCAGTGGGCAGCTAGTTTTCAGGTCGTTGCTAAGAACAGAGCAGCTCCAGGTCTGAAGCACCACTGCAATGCTGCTGCTGCAGATGTATGTGTCAGCAAACAACTGTGGCATCTCCCATTAGGAGGCTGCCTGAATCACAATGCCCACCAGAAGAAGCACTGTCCCAGGATCAGACTCCCTGGAGATGTGGTTGCAGTCTGAGAGTGTCGTTTTATATCCCTATTTTCAACTTTAATAGCATGCTTTAATGAGTTGATTCAGGACCAAAATAATTGGGAAAAATATTAATAAATGCTACTGTTTCCCTCAAATTTATTTGTGTTTATTTCTATGCTTTATACTGGGAGGCAGAAAATGTAATATTCATTCACCCATTCATTTATCAAAATTTTGTAACTTCTCTCCATTTCAAAGACTAGGGCAGTATCAGAGATTAATAAAGAATCTATGCTCATGAAATTTACAATTTAGAAAGAAAGAGTATATCTAATATATAATATCAGGCTTTGTTTCTCAAACTAGGGCCTGGGAACATATTTCCAGCATTCTGAGATGACTCTAGTAGATTGAGACCGTACATGTGAGTGACATTTTAGAAATGTAATAACTGATATTAGTCTATTTTGATCACATGCTACACTTTTATAACTTGAAATTTCAGATCTCAGATTTCTGTTTTTCTTTTAAAGGAGGTCAATGATAATTTTTGTGTGAGTGCATGCATGTGTGTGTGTGTGCGCATGTTGAATCAGGCTGGTATCATTTAGACCTCTTTAGCTGTCTAGTACAAATGAATGGAGCAGTTTATGATACAGATAATGAGTTCAGGCTCTGTGAAGGCCAAGCCATAACACGGCGAAGGAAAAACAAAAATGTGAAAGGAGAATGTCATGGGAGAATTGAGTCATTAAAATGTTTGATAAATGCACAGCTCTGTGATTCAGAGGCTTAGATGCAGTCCATGGAAAGCCCAAGGATCCAGGTTTATAATAAGGCCCAGAGAAGGAAAACAAAGTTCAAACAATTTGACAACATACTTCATAGAGGTTAGTTCTGAGATGTACGTTGATCTCCCTAACGTAACCTCATTATATTAAATTGAATGTAGGTACTGAATTATGCATTCAAATGTTTCAGTTGAAGTTTTTCAAATAGTATATATGTGATTTTAGGTTTGGAATATCTAAGAAAAATAAGTGAAACAATGAAAACAATTTTAGTTACATGATAATTCTTCCTTTAAAAATGATGCATGTATTTCCCACAATTGAGAAATAATTGTGATGTTAAGACCTGCCTACCTCTATGCCCAACTGCTCTGATAAAGACCACATGATGTTAACCTCCTAATGTTCCAGTGCATGGTTTCTTACTCGTTTTTATCTTAATTGACTTTTCTGAGGAACTTTATTCTGCTCTTAATTTCTTCCTCTTTGAAAACTCCTTTTCTTTTCTCTACTAAAAAATCACTTTTCTTTCCTTCTGATACTTTGGTCACTATTTCTTAGTCCCCTTCTGGAATTACTATTACTCTTCCAGCTAATATGTATTGAAAATTCCAAGTTTTTTCCTCCTAGTTTATTTTTCTTTTTATCACTTTTTGCACTTGACCTAGGGAGATTCATCTTCTACTAATATTTCAATTACCAGCTACATGGTAATGACAATATCTAAATTATATGGCCAAATCTGTCTCCTAATTTCCAAATCTGTATCTACAATTATCTATTGGGAGTCTGCCTGGGTAGTTCATAACCTTCTCAAACTCTGAATGTATAAAACTGATCTCATCAGCAACAAACATAGACACAATGTCTTGCAACCATTTCTCAACTTTGTATCTTTTTTCTTTTTAAAGTGTCATTGAAGCAACCTTGCATTGTATTATAAAGTTTCAATTTGTACATCGTTATAAATCAACATCTGTATATATTAAACATTGAATTAATCATAACAGTCCAATTCTATCTTCTAGTATATAATTGACAACTTTAACCCAATTTTCTCATTCCACTTTCCTTTCTGGTAACCATCCATTTAGTCTTAAAGACTAAAGGTTTATTTATTTGGTTTGGTTTCTCTGTTGCCCATGTATTAGTAAAATTGTATGATGTTTACTACCTTTGGTCTTTCTTATTAAACATAATTCCCTCTAGGTCCATCCATGTTGTTGTAAATGACACGATCTCATCCTTTTAAATAGCTGAGTCGTATTCTGTTGAGTATATATACCACATCTTTTTCCATTTATCTCTCTGTCAGTGATCATTTATGTTATTCCAGCTTTTGACTATTAGAAATAATTCTGTAATAAACTATGTTCTTAATCTGGTGTCCATCATTTTGTGAATGGGAACCATTTTGCATTTCTGCTCTATTTCTACTATATATTCAAGTCAGAAATCTGGAAGCATTTTGAAGGAGCAAGACATAATAAGATGCAGGAACACAGCAATTTCATTCTTGCTTTAAATCTCTCTACTTCAAGCTTACTTTTATAAATTGTTTTAATGCCTGTGGATAAAATAGTTTGGCACCTCCAACCGGTATTTCAATCTTTGTCAAATTCTAGTGAAGGGAGGTTTGCTTATTTTCTCACCAATATTTGCCAGAACTTAGAAAAGTATCACTACATATTATGCACTTATGAGATACTCTGTGACTAAATGACTGAGAGCTATTATGCCAAATCTTACCTTCTTACCCTTGGGTTCCAGTCGAGGAAGATAGAAGGAAAAAAGAGACAAGACTGTTAAACTTACTTGACATAATTGTAATCAAATATTGGTAAACTCTGGAGGGAGCTAGGGGTAGTTGCATGATTTCTTTTCTTTTTTAATTAAAGCAAAGGTGTAGGCATGAATGAAGGTGAGTAATAAAGCAGGCAGGAATAAAGAGGAAGAAACATTTTTATTTTAGTTGTACATCTTGGTTGTTTTCCCTGACCCTGGAATGAGAACCCGGGTTCTTAGGAAGTATATAGACTATTCTGCTGGATGTGGCAAATCAAACAGCTACTCCACCAGGGACTGCCAGATTTCTGTGAGGTATTTGTATGGGTTCTTGACTGTTTCTCCATCTCTCCTATAGGACCCTTCCCATGAACATTGTCATTCTTTTCTAGCTTCTTAAAACTTTTCTCTCATCTCTTTGCTGTTTATTGGTCCACTCCTCTGGGAGCACCCAGTTCTCAAATAGTCATTTTAGGCAGAGTTTATTCTCAGGAAGAATTCATCTATCTCCCTTCTTGTGGGCTTCCCATTTGATCCACAGTAAACATAATTCCATCTTTTTCACCAAAACATTCTAGATATAAATGTCATTCATTATGTAATCCTTTGTCTATAGAAATGCAGATGAATTTAAACTATAGCTTTTTTAAGTTCCAACTTTGCAGATGTGAGTCAGATAACAGTCTCTGCATCCCTTAAAACTCCAGGGAACACATGTCAAACTTTTCTTGAAGTATCTGTTCACTTGATTTGAGGTAGGTGGAAGCTTACTCCTCTCCTCACCCATGGGAAGCAAAGCACATCCACAGTTCTGTCTAAATAAATCTGAATCTCTGACTTATTCAAACTCGAATGAATTCTTAGCCTTTTCTTAAGAATATGGTTGGTGGGCTATTGATGGCAGAATCAGTTCATTGTCATCCCTTTGCAAGTGCTATAATAATGAACTAGTATTGATTTTTAAAATATTGCTTCAATTTTAATTTGACAGCTATTGTGCTGTCCTCGAGTTTTGGTGGGGGGAATGAGAGACCTCAAGGGATGTTATTCTGTGGCAATATAAATTACCCAGTTGTATACATTTGTCTCAATTCATTGAACTATTATGTTTTTAAAGATCCACTTTATGCAAAAATCATGCCTCTGTAAAGTTGATTTTAAAGAAAGAAAAATTTCTATCATTAAAGAAATATCACGTGCCAGATAAAACACTGGGAAGAGAAAGCATTTGAAAGAGGAAGTGGTGGTCTGAAATGCCTCTCTGCCACATGATAAAGACAATCTAGAAGGCTTTGTCAGGTGAAGGGGATAATAAGTGATAGTCCCCTCACACACCTGAATTCATTTAGTGCTTGTCATTCAGGGTAAAACTGCTTGTGATGCTGAAAAAGTGTGTCCTATAATCACATGCTCCTTTCAGGTTTTACCACCTATCCTATCCCCAATAACTGTTAGAATATGCATCCTACTAAATTTCCATACCCCTTTACCATTTTTGCCTATTTAAATTTAAGATAGATCACCTTCCCATTTCCTAATACTAACCTTTCTCAGGATACACCAATATTCCTGGATATATTGACATGCACATATATAAATACATATAATATATAATATATATAATATATTATATATATTATATATTATATATATTATATATAATATAATATATAAATGTATATATGTGCAATTTCTAGCAATTCCTTGCTTCTACCATGGTCAAGTTTAAACTTCCAAGGTGTTATCACTGAATGCACAGTTGAGAGAAGAAATGCATATTCAGTTCTTGAGAGTTGGAATTAGCCACTTCAAACATGACCTGGTCAGTATCACCTCAAGAAGACCTCTTTGTAAGAACCAGTAATAGCTTCAGTACCTAAAATTAAAGGTAACTTGTTTCCTGACATGGCTTCACTCTTGTAGTTGGTGGTTGCCTTAAGCCTTCTTTGATATGTAGTCACTCAGAATATTTTGATAGTCTCAATTCAGTTTATTCTGATTAACTTATGAATGTGCCATCATAATACTAATCATCAAAAATCAACATTTTCTTTCTGTCTTCATTTTAGATAAGGACTCCATTAAATGTTGAATCATTTAAAAATAAAGAGAAAACTCTTGAGGTCAAAATTTATGTAAAACCAATATATTTTTTGTATATTTCAAAAAAGGATTTGGAATCATTATGATGAAAAAAGTAACTACTCAAGTCAATAAAGAATAGTTTGTAGGATTATTGAAAGTCACTCAATATTTATAGTATCAATAGACAAATGTTTTACTCAAAAGTGATGATCATTTCTTAATATTGTTGGGTGTTTCACACAGAATTGTTTTATTAAGAATATTGATAAACTGACATTTAACCTTTTTCATTAGGGTCTTTGGTATCTCTTGAAGCTGATGCTAGGTTTTAAAAGGTATGTGTTAGAGTCAAAAATTCATTTCATGGCAACCAAACTTGTTCATGCTAAAATCTGCCCCAAATAGATAGGGTATGTGAAGGTGATCTTATTATTACTACTTCCAAATCTCACTACAGACCACTCACATTGTGTCTTCCATAATTTAGGGGAGTTTTTCAGTACCAGAAGTAGATTTCAACCATGGAAGCATATAGTCATGGAATGAATCTGATGGAAGGATGGTATTAAGGGTTGAATTGTATTAAAAAAAAAAATGTTTGTCAACATGATGATCAAAAGTAAATAGAATTCAATGATGGTTATTTCCTTCCTCATAAAACAAATGCATACAATGTCTTTTTGTTTATTCTTAAGAGTTAATTAGAACTATGATGTCTTAAGGGCTAGTTTCCAACTGCACTATTCAGCTTTCTTAACAATTGCTTAAAGATGGGTCCCCATTGTTCAATTTGTTATCTTTTTTTTTTTTTGGTGAGAACCCAAACTTCCCTGACCTCATTTCATTTCTTTTATTCTGTTTCTGTGTGTGCCTATATTCTTAAGTTATTTTTATATCTTTCCTTTCACACATCAAGACAAAAAACAACAAATGACTCAACTTCTATTGGTGACCCTCTCCACCTCCTCTACCCTACAGGTGCATCTGTGTTCACCATACTAATTGCTTCTGTTATGTTGGATTTCCTCTTCTGTGAGAACTGACATTACCCACAGCAATTTCTAAATAAGATTCAGGAAATTTTATGAAACAGATAAAACTGAAAATTCCATCTTAAAACCTATACCCAACCTAGTTATCAGATAACACAATTGTTAGACTATTTTGAAAAACTTGTAATAATAAGGATCATATAGCTGTTCAATTTATTTATGTATAATTTCTGACTACATTCGAAAATTTTAATGTTTTAGAGATATTAATATTTTATATGAAATCCTTTGTTACTGTTAGAAACAACGAAAAACTAATTTTTTAAAGAGGGAGTAAGGAAACAGTTAGGAGGAAGGAAAAGACAAGAGGCAAAAGCATTTCCATTTATTTATCTGTTCATTTTTATTTTGGTTGTTCCCCTCATACTCAGGTTGCAAACCCAGATCCCTGGGCTTTCACCAACATGTGGCAGTCCACCTATTGACATAGTATCTGAGACACCAGGGTGTTCAGAAAAACTGTCTCTGAAAGGAAATGAGAGAATATGACATGAGGTTATACAATTTGTAGTTTTCACATAAATAATAAAGGAAGTAAATGCTGGATGTCGTTTAACAATATGTTTTTACATTTGGTAGACATTGCTGCATTTATACAGTCTAACTGTAGTCTTCTTAATTCAAGATATTTTTGAAAACTAATGAAATACATGTCTTCCCAATATAGTCAAAATACTATTGTGATTTAAGGTGCTCTTTCTGAAAGTGGAAGTCAAGAATTCATAACAGATTAGCACATTTCCCTGAGATGTCATTTAAATTACGTATTTTCTTTAATTATATGCACTTGTGTCTTTGGGCTTCCAAAGCAAAATAAAGTAAACTGAGTATTTTATAAACAACTGATCTTTATTTCTCACTGCTCTGGAACTTCAAGATTATGGTGCCAGCATGGTCACATTCTAAGGAAGGTCTTTTTCTGAGTTGAAGAATGCCTATTTCTTACTCTGTCCCCTCATGGAGAATAGGGGTGGAATTTCACTGGGGCATCTTTCGTAAGAACACTAATCCCAGTCGTGAAGCACCTACCTTCATGAATTTAGCACCTTCCTAAGGTCTTAACTCATAATACCATCATTTTAGGAGGCTAAGATTTCAACATGAATTTTGAGTGGACACAAACTTCAGATAATAGCAACATGACACCACTCTACTGCACTTGTCACAAGAGATCATGCCCTTTTAGAGTTGGTAGTCTTGTTACGACTCTTGAAGAAAAACCAAGCAGGCACTCTTTTGGAAATATTTTAGGCAGATTACATGGGTGGTCTCAGCTGGGATTATTCCACAAAGAGCTGAGCACAGACTTCTGGTTAGAGCACCCTTATATAGGGTAGAGCAAACACAGGAAGAGAGGGATGTAAAGTAGGGAAGAGGGATTCAAGAGTGGGAAGTTCTTTGTCTGATGGCAACATTCCAGGAAACTCAGGTCACTGGATGTTTTTACGGCTTTGCTTCATGGGTGCCAGAAGCGGTGAGCAGGCCTTTTTCCCCATAGTCTTTGCTCATATTGGACCTCCATCTTGGAATACCTTTCTTCAACTGTATAAACAATGTTATTCCCTAAAGACTTCTGTAATTTTCATATTGGCAACTTTGACAAAAATGAAATATACATATACATACACACACCAGTATTAACAAAGATTTTATCACTATACTAGACATGTTTAGGATAATTTCACGGATTACCACAAACATTCTTTGAGTTATTATTTCTGCTATTTACTTAAGAATAAAGTTAGTCATGAATATAGATTTTAGTACCTTGCCCAAGGTTGAACAGCTATTCAGGTGGGAATCATCAACCAGCATGTCCAATGCTAAGTTCAAAACATGTGTTTGCCATCCTTCACAATGGTATCGCCACTGCGTCATACTTTCATAGTTATCTTCTATGTAATGTTAAGTGATTTCCAGTGACTAGTCCTTGTGCTAAATAATAGTAAGATAATATCAAGATAAATTATGCTTATCTCTACCTTATACAAGAAAGATCAAATACTTTCATAGTTATCTTCTATGTAATGTTAAGTGAATTCCAGCAACTAGTCCTTGTGCTAAATAATAGTAAGATAATATCAAGATAAATTATGCTTATCTCTATCTTATACAAGAAAGATCAAATTCTCTAGTACATTGTGGCTAGGATGATCAACTATTCCAGCTTGAGTGAGACTATTAAGCTTAACACTGAAAATTCTCCATCTCAAACTGCTTAGTCCTGGGAAAATTGGTAGTTGGTCACCATAACTACACCTACAGAGTAGAAACTCTTTGGAATAATTCAATGATTATAATCTGAGCAATTAAATACGGAAGGCAGTTTGTGGCCTGGTGGAGTAGTCGTTAAATTTGCCATCTCCCATGGAGCTCAGTCCACATGCATCCCAAGAACCCAGGTTCATGTCCCGGGGCCAGGGGAAACAAGCAAAATGAACAACTAAATAAACAAATAAAATGCTTCTTCCTCTTCTCACTCTCTGTTTGCTTGCCCACTTGCCTTAATTCCTGATTGAAACTTTCCTTTACAAAAAACATGGAAAAAATGCAAACATCAATATATTTGAAAGTTTGTGAGATAAAGAAATCGTTGTCTGAAAGCAGTGGCTCTTCATTAGCCAGCATAAATATCACCCAGGAACTTACTAAAAAATGCAAATATTGTGACTAGGCCCCATACCCACCAAATCAGTCATTTAGGGTGAGGACCTGAAATTTGTGTTTGAACATATCCTCCAGGTGATTCTGATGTGCACTCAAGCTTGAGAATCACTGTTCTAAAGAAATGACAGAAATACACCTGTCCCCTAACTGTGTCAAGTGCAATCTCCTGTGAACATGCTGTGGTCAGCCTGCTGTTTCCTTTGTCCTCTCTGACATGTCATTTGAGTCTCCTTTGGCATTTATTTCCCTATGCATTGAATAGAAATAATAATAACATTGTGAAATGATTATAGATTACAAAAACTTTCGCAGATTTCACTGAATCTCTTTTTTTTTCCCATTCAATCTTTCAAAACCAAAGGTGAGTGAATATCCCTCCAGGGTTCCCAGAAATATTGCCTGAAGCAACCCACAGCAGCAACAGAAGATGAATGAATTTTCACGTTTCACCCTAAAAGTTCAAAGGTATTTTTATTTCTACTTCTTAATATATTCATGTTTGCTTTAGAAAAAGATGATTTCCTTCATTTTTTTATGAAAACTTGGCTCTGTGCGAAGACATTGGTCACCTTTTGTTATCCTTTGGCTTTCTGCTTCATGCCCATAGCGTGCACATATTGCTGTGTGCATAGCACAAGAGATATCACCCCCATTTAACTCTCACGGTGATCCTGTGAAGTAGTAAACCTAACTATTACTAAAGAAAATAGCAAGGTTCTACAAAGTTTAGTAGTGTATCCAAATTATCTAGTGGATATTTGCCTTCATCAAGTCAGCTTGATTAAAGGTTTGCTGCCTCTCCTGGAGCACATAGTTATCTGATATCTGGTATTTTAGACTATAAACTCCTGGTGGGTAAAGGTACTCTTTTATATTCTAAACCCAATAGTACTTCATACAATGTATGTATGTGTGTGTATGTTTCATTTACATATATTAATATGTATAATGTAAATCTTTGCATATGATAAAAAAATAAAATTATACAAGCAATTTAAGAAGTTTAAACAAATAAGTTTTCTTTGTTCTTTTTATTTCCTTACACAGTGAAAATTATGGAAACATTTGAAAGAACTTTTGAAGCACCACAGATTTAGACTAAAATGCAAAATAACACCATGGAAATATTCCATGTTTTGTCAGGACTAGATGGATTTATGAGTATTATAATGCATTACCCTGCTACCCACTACTCCTCCTCCACAGAATCCTTGAGAGAAACTAGGTTTAATGGTAAAGGGAAGTAAATTCCCGTTATAATTTAAGTCTGCCTTTTTAATCCAAACCCCTGATTCATGGAATGTGCGTGCATGATTTGGGTCCACTCTCAAATCCTAGGATTTTCACAAGTTTTCGCACAACAGAGAGAAAAGAAAGATCAAGATAATCAGGGTGGTCCAAAAGGAGAATAGGCAGGGTCTACTATACCAATTGAGACATCCAAACGATAATCTAGAAGAGAATACATGAAATGTACCTCATCTTTGAACACAGTTATCTGATTAACTGATAAAGAATCTAGTTCTTTGTCCAAGAATGAAAGAGTTATATTCATTGAGAAAGGAATATAGTGAGAGAGAGAGGTAGTAAACTTACTCCAACATCTACACTCAACTCTCATTTAACAAATTTGGATTCAAAATAAATATCTATTCTGTTTAGTCAAGTAGTCTAACACAAAGTAGCATTTCTCAAAATGTTTTCTTACAAACACAGTGCTCCATTAAGTTTGAGAAATTCTGGTTTATGTAGTGTATTTACCTAAGTCTAATTCAAGTCCTTTAAAACACTATGAACATGAGGAATCTAAAGAAATGATTTTAATATGAAGTACTCCTAAAACTTGTTGACAAACATTTTCCCTATTGAAATACCCATCTTAATGAATGCATTGTAGGAATGCCCAATATGGAGGAAAGGTCATGGGATTTGACTTTAAAGAAACCTCAATTCACTTAGTGCTATAGCACATACTAACCATATAACCATGATCTAGTTATATAATTTATCAGAGTTTCTCTTATCTCGTAGGTGTCGAAAGAATAATAATCCAACCATATAAATTCATGAGGGTCATTAGAGGTACTATATCCTCAGCAGGTAGTACTTCCTTCCCATATCTCTGTTATTTTCACATGTACTTGTTTTGGCAAGTGCATGGAAATACCAGCTCATTGTAAATCTGGTCAATTAAATAAAAATAATCAGTCCAATCTATAAGAAGAATATGGAGAGAACTCATTCTTTGGAAGATAGAAAAGTAAGTTGCCTGTAATTCTGTGATTTGCATGCCACCCCTTTCCAGTTATTACTACTGCTTTGGAAAAGCTTTCAAATATTGAAACTCAGAAAGTAGCTTGTAACTTAGTGCAATATTTGCCTCTTATTTTTACTTTGCTAATGCTTACGGGTATATTAGAAAGCGTCTTCTCTGATTTATGCAGAAGTTTTGATCTTTATTATATCCTCGAGCCAGGCACCAACAATTTACTGTTTGCAAGAAAGTGTACTTCAAAGCAAGTCAAACCTGACAAATTTAGTGTTTGCATTAAGTATGTAGTTTAGGTTCAGTGTTAGAAGCAAATAAATAATATCCAATCTAGTTAGGACTTTCCAATTTGAACTAGGTTTAGATTTGTAAGGAGACACTTCCTCTAGCCAGCTTTCCTGTCCCCAAGACTCATTAGTACTTTCCTTCATCAATAAAAGACCAATATTGTAAGTACTAAATGCTTTCAAGTTCAAAAAATGCCTTAATAGGATACTATACTGTAAATAATATGGCTTAGAGATAGATGGGTTAGAAAAATGTGCAATGTACACTGTCCCCTTTCAGACCTGTCATCCCTGAATGTAAGGAGTGACTTCATAGCTTGTTATGAATGGTTGGTGCTTGTTCACACAGATATCTTAGAGAAATTAAACTATCATGTTTATTCTGCTTCTACTTTTTATACAAAACTTATGAGCTGTGTTTATAAATAGGCAACACTTAGAAATTGTGTTCTCAATGTTGCTAATGTCTAAAACACTTTGCTCAAAGTTTTGTTAAAATATATTTTTAAAATGAGACAACCAAGATTCACAGTAAAATGAAGTGGCAGTTTTAGAGCTCAGATTTTGTCTGACTCAAAGTCAACTGCCCATACTTATAAATACCACATGGATGATAGAAAGACAGATATGTTATGGGAAATGTCATTGAATTTGGTTTCCACATTTCAGTAAGGCAAATTCAATTTTTTGTAATTGAGGTTACATTGATATAAAATACTGTATAAGTATTAGATGTACAGGTTAACTCTTCATCAAATATATGACATCACACCATATACACCATCAGAATCTCAGTAGTCCTCCAACTCTGTCCATTGGACCCCCCCCACTGACATTTATTCCTACCTCCAATCCTCTTCCTCTCTGTTCTGGAAATCCTAAGTATATATTTTTTGTTTTGTTTGTTCACTTGCTTTGTTTCTTTATATTTCACATATGTGTGAGATAATTCAGTGTTTCAGTTAGCATCATCCCCTCCAGTTACCTGTGGTCACAAATGGTAAAGCATGTTTTAAGTAGCTGAGTACTATTACTTTATAAATATGACATCTCTATGCAATCATTTATCTATTGATTCTTATGCCATTTCTACTTCTTCACTATGTGAACAGTACTGCAATAAACATAAGGGTTCACATATGATATAGACTTAGTGTTTTCATATTCTTTGTGTAACTAACTGGAAGTGTAATTGTGGAATATATGGTAGCTTTATTTTTACCTTTTTATTTCATTTTATTTTGGTAAATTAATTTTATTTAATTAGTCATTACTAATCTACCTATAGCACTGACTATCATAACCAACTTTTAAAAACTATAATATTGAGGTAAATTTGATTCACATAATAACATAAACCATATGTGCAGGTTTAACATCAAATATAAGTCAGTATAGTGTACCTACCACCAAATTACCAAAAGTCCTCTATCATTGTTTATTAGAGTGCCACTCTTTTGTGTTCCCCCTGCCTTCCCCCATGTTAATCTCAGTTGTATTGCCAATGTACAAGGGTTATTTTTTGTTTTTTCTGTTCCTTCATTTTGATTCTTTATATTCCACATATGAATGAGATCACCTCGTATTTTTCTTTAATCTGACTTATCTCCCATAATCCCCTCTAGATCCATCCATGTTGTCTCAAATGAATGGATTTCACCTTTTCTCAGGGCTGTGTAGTATTCCATTGCATAAATATACCTCATCTTCGTTATCCATTCATCTGACAATGGACACTTAGGTATTTGCTTGCTATTTCAAATAATGCTGTGATAACATGGGTGTGCATATATCTCTGTAAATTAGTGCTATTGTGAGGAATTGGGGGTAAATACCCAGAAGTGGATAATGAAATCATATGGGATTTCCTTTCTCAAATTTTTGAGGAATCTCCATACAGATTTCCATAAACTTTGCACAACTTTACACTCCCACCAATAGTGCAAAAATGTTCCCTTTTCTCCGTATCCTCACCAAACTTTTGTTGCTTTTACACTTTTGTATAATTGGCAATCTCACAGGTATAAGGTGGTATGTCACTCTTTTGATTTGCATTTTCCTAATAACAGGGGCGGAAGACGATTTAATTTTTCTGTTGGCCATCTATATGTCTTATTTAGAGAAATAGTGTTTGTCTTTCATCACCTGATTTATTTCACTAAGTGTAATATCCTCCTCATCCATCTATGTTGTTATAAATGACAAGATTCCAACTTTTTTAAAGAAGCATAGGGTTCCATTTTGTAGCTATACCACATATTCTTTAGCTAATTATCTCCTGATGTGCAATGAGGTTGACTATTGCAAATGATGTTGCAATAAACATTGTGGTGCATATATGTCTTTGAATGTGTGTTTTTGATTATTCAGATATATGTCGAGAAGTGGAATAAGTATATCATATAAAATCTTTATTTTTAGTTTTTTGAGAATCTCTATACCTTTTTGCAAATGACTGCACTAATTTACATTCCACACAACAATGTGCAAGCGTTCCCGTCTCTCAAAATCTTTTCCAACACTTATTTCAGTCTTTTGTTAATTTAATTTATTTTATTTTTTAAAGAAAGTTGCAGGCAGGAATTAAGGCAAGCCAGGACAGACAGGCAGAAATAGTTAGGAGGAAGCCACAGTTTATTTTATTTAGGTGTTCATCTTGTTTTGTTTATTTTTCCCAGCCCCGCCAGGTATGCGAACCTGGGTTCTTGTGATGTACGTGGAGTACGCTGGCCAAAGACAGCTGAACAAAATGTTACTCCACCAGTTAGTGCCTTAATCCTTTTCTTTTATTTACCACCCTTTCTCATAGTGTGTAAGTAATATTACCTTGTTATTTCAACTTATATTATCATAAGAATAAGAAAAGGGGAAAAGTTGGTGGTAAAGGTCACTAAAATTCTGGTGGAGGCTGTGGTGTGACATATAGACTGAGATGCAACCTCAGTACCATAAAATGAGCATACCATTGTGAACAAAAGAAATAATAACTATTACTATTAAAAAAAGATGTGAGCATCATTTCATGTTCCTGTTCACAGTCTGTATGTATTCTTTATAGTAATGTCTATTTTAGGCAAGACTCTTACAAATTTGTAAGTTTTAAATACGTCACATTAATCTTCCATTTATCTTATAAATACACTCACCCTTGATAATCTATAAACAGTTAGCCAGTCAGTATTTATGAAACAGGTGCCAAATAATAGGTAGCCTATTTGGTAGTGTGACTATTCATAAATCTGACCGATGTATGTGCTTTTAGAAGAAAGAGGGTAAAATCAATTTATTGATTCAGGACAGTTTTTCTGAAAAGAAAAATTCAAAATTAAGATCAATTTCAAGTCCTTCAGCTTTAAGGGCTAGTTGGAAAGTGAGGAAACTGAAATTTGGAAAGCACTTTAGAAACATTGTGTGATGTTAGTTTCAGAACAACCTTATAGGATATTTACTGTTATAGTCCTTATTCTGCAAGAAAGGAAACTTAAAATTCAGAAAAACCATCACTTGTCAAGGATCACAACACTAATGAAGGTTCAAAACTGATTCCACTGCTTATCTTTTCAACCACCATTGTCTACTTTGGAACATCATTAGACAGCGTTCTCTGTCTTAAAATTCAGAGCAGCTGTGCTTAGATTCAATAAGCAGAAGTACTTTGGACCTGAAAAGACAGTCTATATATTTTTTCATATTTGATTTATATTTTAAACATGTTCAGAGAAAAGAGAATATCTATTAAGATTATTTTGAACACAAATTTACAGGCAAAGTTTTGGTAGATAAGTGAGTATTTTTGATATGAGAATAATGACCAGTATCATTAATTGAACACTTGCTATGTTACGGAAGCTTTACACATATTTTCTTTTGAAAATCTCATAATGAACTTTGCAAATAGATATTATGTGTTCCCCCATTTTACAGATGAGGACATAGAGGCACAGAATGGAGAACTAGCTACTAAGGATCAAAAACTAAGTAATTTTATATTGATTGTGAATAACTAGTATTTTTGTCGTCTACATTATAATAGTTGCTTCTTGAGTAAAGATCATTATCGTATTTAGAATCTGTAACACTAAGGTCAGGAATTAGGAGAAATAAGTGCACAATAAATTATACTCACTGTATACATTATTTTCACTGTAGTGCTAGCTCCCAGAATAAGAATATAAGCTGCATACCTAAGGGTTTGGTATGAAATCCTTTGCCCATATATACTTAAAGTCATTTAGTATTGGTAACTTATCTACTGCTATTCTATATAATAAGAGGAAAGGCATTTACTTTTTTGGAGGGAGGAAGAGAGTAATATATACAACTACAGTATAAAGTTTTTCTAATAATTTCCTTTTAAATCTTGTTATCTACAATAGCAATTTAGTAGGTCTTCCTAAACTGTCACCCTGCAAATTGGAATAATATGTTTTATCACAAATACATGGTAAGAGAAAACATTCAGTTATCTTTGCCTTCATGAGAGTCCAAGAAAGTTACAGAAAATGACTTGAGTACAGAGTAAACAAATGAAGACAAACATAATCTGTAAATTGTGGAAATGATATTAGATATTCTAATGTTAGAGTGCATATTTGATTTGATTATTGAATTTTCCTAAAATAAAAAATCTCTGGGCTTTGATAAAGCACATATCTTGACTATAATATATTCAATAGCTATCTTTTGGTGAAAATGGATGTGATTTTTGCTTTTATTTTTTGTTACAAATTTTAAGATTTCAAAATACTTTTAAATTCATAAGACACTTCAAAAATAGTAGAAAAAGTACCTATTTGCCTTTTATTCATCATCTTTATAAATATTATATTGTATAGACATATTTCATTGTCAAAACCAATAAATTGATGCTGGTACAATATTTTTTAGCTCAGATATTTATTCAACTCTCACCAGAGTTTGCTTGTACTTTCTGTGTTTTGTCTTCTCCGTGTGTGTGTGAGTAGTTTTCTTAAATATTGGCACATGTGTAGATTCAAGTAAGAATCATCAAATAAAGATGCATAATTGTCACATCACCAGAAAATTTTACCTCATGTTACTCTCTTGTGATTGTTGATTTTGTATGTGGATTTGACAGGGTAATGGGATGCCTAGACATCTGTTCAGGTGTGATTTCTGGGAGTATCTGTGAAGATATTTCTGGAAAAGACTACTATCTTAATCTGTAGAATGAAAGCATTGCCCTACCCAATTGAGGTGGTTAGGTGCATCATCGAATCCATTGAAAACCTGATTTGAATAAAAAGTGGAGAAACGGAGGAATCATTCCTTCCTGCTTGTTTGCTTCAGCAGTCACTTGGGTCTTTTACTGTCCTTGGACAGTGATTTACACCATTGGGTCACCTGGTTCTCAGGCCCTCACTCATCAACACAGGGTTGGGATTCATGGGTGTGCAACCAGTATAGTCACATAGGGTCCCATGCTCAGAAGGTGTCTCACATCTTGGGTTTAGTAGTTTTAAGTCAACATCCTGAACCTTTTAATAATCTTGTCTGTGAATTTGTGTTTTATAAATGAAGTCTGATGAGACAGTGGAACATGTTCTTCAGGTTAAATTCTCAGCTCATGTGTGTTTCTATGACTCACACCTACACAGGATGCTCTGTTTTTAGTTCCCCTACCCCACACAACAACTACTTCCATCATTTGTTCTTTCCTAGAGCCTAAGAATGAGAGGGTTAGTGTTAGGTATGTCTCCCCATTGCAGCAAATCACAAGGCCTCAGTGACAATCTATACTTACCTCTGGAGAATTATAATTCCTTAGGTACTGTACTTAAACACCAATAAAAACCACTAGATGTTATTGAGAGAGACAACAAAATAAAAGCCTTTCCTGTTTTTTAAGCATGGAATTCTACATTTTTATTTTACATTAGTCTCACAAAACAGGTAGCTAGTCTAGTGTCAACATAGTTTCTTGTTTATGTAGTTGTTTTATAGGAATTATTAGAACATCCAAATTGTAGTCAATAAACGAGAAATAATATATGTCTATGACAGGATCAAATCTAAACCTCCCAACACAGAGACTTCCAGATTTAACACAGCAGATTAAACTTGAGCATTTCCCATTTATTTCAAAAATAACCTGCAGGCCAAGATATAAAAGATAAATAGCAATGCAAAGAGCATGTTCAAAAGAAATGAAGAAATATTTGAAATCTCAAAACACAAAATAGAAGGAAAAAACTGCCCAAAGTCATGAAGGTCAGATAGTATACAGAAAGATGCAGACAGTCAGCCAATGAATGCAGATCCCCAAGAAATATATGCAGAGCACACTCTTCCTTTGAATGGTAGACCCAGAGGTATAAAATCCACCCGCATTCTTGTTTGCAAAGCTGGAATGGAATCAAAAGTTGGCACAGGATCATTTCTCTAGACTGCTTTTGATCCTGGGAAGTAGAAAAGGGAATAAATGAGAAATCAAACAGACTAAGTTTTATTAACCAAAAGCAGGGAGTCAATAAGATAATGGAAAGAGGGGAGACTGCATTACTAGCTGTTCTTTGGTGAAAACTGTTAGAACTTAAAGCTTAAGGAACTCAAAGAAATAGTGAGAAGGAAAAACTGTCCTTATTTGAACAGAAACCTACCTCTTTTTCCATACAAATTTTTTGCATATAATCTGTATAAAACGTAGCCATGTATATGAATAAATATACAGCATAAAAAGAAGACCAAATATTTTTTATAAATCCCAAACACCAATGAAAATGTTGTCATGGAGCTGATAAAAATTGCGAGGGAGCATACTGTCAAGAGTTTAAAAAATAAATAAACAAGTGCAATTATCTCTATAAAAAGACCTCAAAAAATAAAATAATATAACAAAGAAATATGGTAAGGGACAACAAGGATAACAAGCAAAATGAGCAATAGGAATTACAGAGCTTAGGAGAAATTGAAGAAATTATTAAGTATTAAAATCAAAAGTAAATTGTGGTTGTTTTGACATTTTGTTTCAAAAGAAAGTGATCAAAATGTAAAAACTTATAAGAAAAAAAATCTCCTATGTAACATACATGGCCAGTAAATGTGTATAACTATGTGTGTACATATATGCATAGTATACATATATAGCATGGCAACTATAGTCAAACAGATTACAATACATACTTCAATGTTTCTAACAGTAGATCTCAAAAGTTCTCATCATAAGAAAAAACTGTGACTACATGCTATGAGAGATATTAATTTAACTTATTACAATCACTTTTCAATATATGCTTATATCTATCATCATGTTCCATACCTAAAATGATTGAAATTTTACATGCCAAATATAATGTCGATAAAATGTAAAGGTGAAAACAGAAGAAGCACACACAAAGACTAATAGACATTGCTGAAAATAATGCAAGAGATATATAGAACAAGGTTAAGAAAAGCTTATAAAATGGAATAAAACAAAAACAATTTAAAGAATGGTATATATTTGTGAAAGATTAAGGATATCTAACATATATATTTCAGATTTCTCTTGATGCATAACAAAATTTCCTCAAATCATGGTAGGTGTAACAGCAATGAGTATGTATTTTCATATATATGTGTATATATATGTATATACATACATATATATATGAGCCAAAATCAGGAGTATTTAAATTCTAAGGAATTTACAGTTCCGATGTCAACTGGAACTGTAGTAATCTGAAGGCTTGAAATGGACTAGAATACCCACTTCTAAAATAATTCATTCATATGTCTAGACAATTAGTGATAGTTGCCCTCAGTTCCTCCCCATGTGCTCACCAAATTTGTTTTAAATGCCTTCACAATATGATGACTGCTTTCCATCTGAGTGAGTGGCCCAAGAAAGGAAGTCGAGTGTCAATTCATTTTATGATCCAGTCTCAGAAATCATACCCCATCACTCCTGCCACATTCTGTTCATTAGAAGTCAGGTACTATGTCCTGACCCAAATTAAGGGAAATAGGTAAGCATTTCCTTATGAAAAGGTGAGTGCCAAATAGTCAAGAGTACAATTTAAAACTATATCATAACTTGGAAAATTGCATTATTTTAAAAGATAATCACAAAAAATTAAACAAAAAAATCTATAAATACAAGCTTGTATATGAGGTTATATAGAAATATAGCACGATTTGAATATCTAAGTTAGAGATGTACTTTGTCCCTAGATAAATAAAGCAGCAGTTAAGATGGCACTATACCATTAATAATGCAGTGAATTCTAATCATTTCTTTGGAAATAGATAAAATTAATTTTCGACATAGGAACCAAATGTTTATAATGGGATGCAGATAGTATCTTTAATAAATGTTGTTGTGAAAACTGGGCAACCACATGACAAAGGTTGAAATTAAATCACTACCTAACACCATACACAGAAATTAAAATATACTGAAGACTTAGATATAAGGCCAGAAAACATAAAAGACATAGAAAAAAATGTAAGTAACAGAACAGTGGCCTAAGATATGTCTTTGAGAGCTTGACTCCAATAGAAAGGTAAATAAAATCCAAAATAAGCAAATGGAATTACATCAAACTAGAAAGATTCTTCACAGTGAAAGAATATCTCATTAAAATAAATTCTACTGAATGGGAAAAGATATTTGCACATGACACATCTAACAAAAGGTTAATATACAAAATATATAAAGAACTCATAAAACTCAACAAGAAAACTAGCAATCCAACTTGAAAATGAGTAGATGATCTAATAGGCACTTCTCTGTAGAAGACATACAAATGGTCAACAGGCATATGAAAAGATGTTCTACTTTTCTTGTTAGTAGGTAAATGAAAATAAAAACAATGAACCATCACCTCATAGATGTGAGAATGGCTATTATCCAAAAGACTGGAAACAGTGCTGAGGATGATGTGGAGAAAAGGAAACACTTATACATTGTTGATAAGAGTATAAAATGATGCAATCATTATGGAAAGCATTATGGAGATTCCTCAAATATATATAATGCTGTTATCAAAAAACAAATTGAGCAGCAGATTTTGAGCCAAAAAAGAAAAAAAATAACCAAAGCAAACCCCAAACCAACCATAAATCAGTGGGTACAGTGATACCTGTGGGGTGGCAAGTAGAGTAAAGGGAGTTAATCATTAATGAAGGAAAAAAGGAAATAGTAGTAAACTTACATAATTATATGGAGATATAAATTTACAGTCACATATACCTTAAACCTAGTTAATGTTATGAAGTAATATTCCTTCAAAATAATTAGAAATGAAAGAGATGAGATTACAACAAATACCACAGAAATACAATAGATCAAAAGAGGCTAATCAAAACACATATATACCCCCAAAAATGCCAATCTAGATAATAATGGATTTCCAGAATCCTACAACTTCCTAAATCTAAACTAGTAAGACATACATAACTTGGACCATGTAATCACAAGTTCAGAAATTGAAGAAGTAACCAAAATTCTCACTAAAAATAAGAGCTCAGAACTGGATAGCTTTAGTGAATTCCACAGAACATTCAAAGAACATCTAATTCTCATCCTTTTTAAATTCTGATGCTAAATTGAAAGGAAAACTCACAAATCCAGTCTATTAGGCTAACAATACGCTGATTCAAAAATCAGACAAAGACCGCACCAAAATAAAACTACATACCAATATTACTGATGGATTTAGATACAAAATTCCTTAACAAAATCTTGGCAAATGAAATCCACCACCACATTATAAAAATCATACATCACGACCATGTGGGATTTATTCCAGGGATGCAAGAGTGGTTCAATTTATGCAAATCAATCACTGTAATATACCACATCAAAAAAGGGAAAGCGGACATCATATGATCATATCAATAGATTCAAAAAAAGCATTTGACAAGATTCAACACCCATTCGTTATAAAAATAAACTCACAAAAATAGGAATAGAAGGCACATATCTCAAGAGGACATTAAAAAGATCCAATTTGGAAAAAAAAATATTGTCATTAGTGGCATTAATGACTATTTTATACCTAGAAAATTTGAAAGACGCCACAAAAAAAGTTAGCAACAATAAATAAATACAGCAAGTAGCAAGATAGTGCATCAATTAAAAATCAGTAGCATGACTATATGCAATTAATGAACTTGAGCAAAGAGAAATCAAGAAAGAAATCCCATTCAAAATATCACCAGATTAAAAAAGCTGAGAATAAACTTTACAAAGGAGGTGAAAGACCTCTACATTGAAAGATACTAACATAATAAGAAGATATTAACTAAATATAGAAGAAGACACGAAGAGATGGAAGAATAGTATGCTTTCATTTATTGGAAAAAAAATAAAATTATCATCCTCCTCAAAGCATATTTAATGCATTGCCTATCAAAATTCTACAGATAATTTTCAAGGAAATTGAACAAAAAAATCTGAATTTTGTATGGAAGCACATAAAAACTCAAATAGCCAAGACTATTTTAGAATAAAATAAAAGCGAAGCAACAACAACCCCCTGCCTTCAAACTACTGTAGAGTGATTTCCAAAAAATATAGTATCGCAACAAATACAGAAACACAGACGAGTGCAATAAAATTGATAGCCCAAAAATAAAACCATGATTATATGGACAATTAATCTATGAAAAAAATACATACAACAGACGAAGGAAAGGCTATTTGATGAATGCTGCTAAGAAAATTGGAAAACTACCTACAAAAAAGTGAAACCAGATTGGACATAAGACCTGAAACCAGGTGTCTTTGAAAATAAATGACACCTATGGCAAAAAAAACAAAACAAAAACAAAAACCTAAAACAACTCTAAATAATAAGGATATATCAAGCTAAAAAGTTGCTTTACAGCAAAATAAACCACCACCAAAACAAAATGGCTATCTACTGAATGGGAGACAAAATTTGCACAACAGATATTAATGGGACCTCAATCTCCAAAATAAGAACTCCTATACCTCAACAACAAAAAAGCAAATGGTCACTCAAGAAATGGGAAAAAGAGTTAACTAGACACCTTTCTAAAAAGATACACAGCCTACATACACATGAAAAAGCATACTCTATATCAATCACCATCAGATAAATGCAAATAAAAACTACAATAAGAGATAACCTCATACCAGTGAGAATGGCCTATATCAAAAGGACTAGAATCAACATGTTGGAGAGGTGAAGCATGTACATTGATGGCAATGTACATTACTGTAATGTCTGGAAAACAGTATGGAGATTCCTCAAAAAAAAAAAAATAACTACAATTCTACTGTGTGATCAGCAATCTCACTCCTGGGCATATACCCAGAGGTCACAAAAATGCCAATCAGGAAAAATAAACACACTCCTATGTTCATAGCAGTACAGTTCACAATAGCAAGGATACGGAAATATCCTAAATGCCCAACATGGGTGACAGGATAAAGAAGCTGTGATTATGCACTCAATGGAATTCTATGCTACTGTTAAAAAATATAGCCATGACTTTTGCAACAACATGACTAGAACTAGAGGGAATCATGTTGGGTGAAATAAGCCAAAAATAAAAAGAGAAGTACAGGATGGCTTCACTTGTATGTAGAGTATAAAGAAACAAAACAAATGAACAAAGAAAATTCACAGAAGGCATGACTGGCTACCAGGTGAGACTGTAGCAATGCAAGCAAGAGTAATAAATAAGTCATTTTAAAAATAAATAAAAAACACATATTGTGTAGGGAACAAAAATTCTAATTGTTCTTTTATATGTACGTAAACAGCATGCCATTGTTTAAAAACTGGCAATGGTTCCTCCTCACTTAGATTAAATGTATATGCAAACTATGGCCCTTGGTTCAAATCCAGTCCATTGCCTTGGTTGTCAATAAGACTCAATTGGAACACAACTATAACCATTCATTTACATATTATTCATTACTGCTTTTGCCTACAAAGGCAGAATTGAAGCAGAAATAACTAACTGCAACAGAGAACATATGGTCAGCAAAGTCATTCTTAATATCTGGCTCATTACAAAAAATATCTAGTGATCCAAGCCTCCCAGAGTAGAGTTTAGGCTTTGGCTTGGCCTGGCCTCCACCGGTAGTTTCTAAGGCCCTCAAAATCTAGCCGCTGCCCAACATCATCTCTCTATATCATGATCCACCAATAATTTACCTGTTTTGGTTTCATAAACATGAAATTCCAGTTTCTTCTTCAGTGTCTTACTTTTACTCTGTCCTCTTTCCAGGATAACTCACTGGACTTTGTTTTGCCTCCTTTCCATCAGGTCCTAAGTTGACTCTCATTTCTTCGGGAGACTTTCCTAGGTCACTAGTACCTCCTATATATTGTCCTACACTCCCAACTTTCATTGTGTTTTACACCATTATGTACAATTATAAATAGGAAAAAAATCCATAATACCACACTCTTCAATTTTCTCATTCTCTATCAATGCCCAACCACCATTTTAGTGGTACACACCAGTTGCCAAAGACAAAGAAAATGGATTCCTCATTACCACAGATTCAGAATCTAACACTGCAAGGTTTCTCTACATGTATGATCAAATGTACTTTCCCTGAGACTCCTGTACATACATTGATCATCTGTTAACATAATATTGCAATTGCCTGTTAACTTGTCTACTTCCTTCAGTAGACTGAGTGCCTAAAGAAAGAAAGTCTGACATTCATTTCTGCTATTCTAATGCCTCAGACAAGTCCAGCACCAAGTAAATGCTCAAAGAACATTTGATGAAATAAACCTCACTCACACATAAGAATTAATTTTCTGGAATGAGAAATCAGACAACAGATGTGTAAAAGAAATTTTTTCCTATCTCCTATAAAGCTAAAATTCAACTTCTGGTGCACTCAGGGAAGACTAAACAATTTTTGAATTGGTATACTGTTAACTTTCTTTTTTTCATGGTTGCTTTGCCTAAATATATTTTCATTAGTTTTGGGTGAAATTCATATATTGAGGTAAACTTCTTACATGAAATACATGTTTAAGTCTAATATACAGGAGAAGCAGAGGGTGTTTCATTTCTAATATGTCACTGATAGATTAAAAGAAAATATTGTGATTCCAAATTACCTTAAAAGCTGAGTTTGGATCAGATATGGCTGACAAATGGGATTTTTATATAGGAAGCTTATTTATTAGATTTTTTCATGTAGTATCATTCCCTGATTTTTTATATGATTGCTATATTGTTAGAGCTTACTTTTGTTCTAAGTACTCAGGACACCAAAACAGATTAAACCTTAGCTCTCTCTTATGTGTAAGGAGCAGGAAGATTGGAAACCTTTGTTCAATTGCATTGATTCATGGCTGGGTGTGAAAACTTTCAGGTTACCTCTCCTGACATCCTCGGGACTCATAAAAAAGCTAACTGCTTCCTACATATTCAAGAGTACCCTTCAAGATATGCTTTTTGCATGATTTGCAGAAACATGGAATTGGCTGAAATCTATAACTTGACTCCTTATTATTGAATTTAGCAATATAACTATTGTTATATCTGCATAGGAACACAAAATCATCCAAAGAGAAAACATTTCCTCCCCTAAGAAATTGTAAATGATATGGTCTGCATGTGTAAGAGCGCATTGCCACACTTTAAATCATGACTTTGATTTTAATTCCCCTAATTTTTTGTCCTTTTCTCAAATCAATCAAGGATATTTTGAGCACATACATCACATACAACATGAGTAGAACAAAGTGGGAAAAAAAAGTAGCTCTAACAACTTTAATCAATTACTATGAGTAGAATTCAATACAAAAAAAAGATTTTGTGAGGTCTTCTCACGCTTACTAAAGACAGCCCTTATCTTATCTATAAATGCTTAGCTCAGATTTTTTTTATCAGTTTTGAAGTCCTGTTCAGTTTCATGTCTCATCCTATATTTTGTACACATCATGTTACAATTTCTCACATTTATTGTTTAATTATAAATTGTAGGAGAGAGGAAAATTTATTTTTAAAGCCGATTAGCTTGCTGCTTTTTTTTTTAAAGGCAGTACTGAAGATGAGTAGGCAGAGAGGCAGAAAGAGAGAAGGAAGCACTTTATTTTGTTCATCATTGGTTGTTTCCCCAGACACTGGTCTTGACCTGGGGACCTTAAGATATATATGAGCTATGCCCGGTTTAACCCTCTAGGCCACCAGGGTGCACCAGCTTACTTATTAAGAGAGCACCAGTTTTATTTGGAAACATAGCTTGATGGTTACTTAGTGTGAGACAGATAAAGCCGTCACCCCCAGCCCCAGCCTCTTTACCACACTTTGGGAATGCGTTAGGGTGAGGCAAATTAATATTTAGAAAAGCCAAATATACCTAGCTAATAAAATGGGAGATTTATTCTGTAATAATAATAAAATAAATCATAGAATAAAAATGCTGATAATTAAGAGGAGGAAGGTACAGAGAGGGTTTAGAAACATGACAGGAACACAGGGATCCCGAAGAATAAAGTCATCCAGGGAACGCTCCTTGTGGTCAGAATGTCCATGGCACTTAATAAACAGAGATCATAATCCTAGATTTTCAGTAAATGTTGATGCTATGTAATTTCCCTTCTGTTACTCATAATTCTTCTATATACTATGAAAGCTTGCTTCTGTGAATGGTGTTTGAGGTAACAAAGAAAATATGTCAACTTTAGGGCTGTCAATATAATACAAGATAACCAGTTAAATTTGCATTTCAGAAATTCAAATTTAAATGGATGTCTCTTTTAAAAAATTTCTAAGATGTGTAGCTAAGTGAAGTTACACGTCTATATCAATACAGGGTGGAGAAAAGGGAATGGTTACAAGAAGTGAGATATAGGTAAGATCCGGAATAAAATGCAGGCAAGAAAAAAGAGCAAGAGTTAATTAGGAGATATGTCAGCCTTCTGAGGTATTGAGGATGGGACACAGCCTTTATTTTTGTCTGGGAGTCTGCAACATTTTTAATTAAACATTCAAGGGAAGGGTAATTCATAGGGTTGAATTCCTTGGGAATACCTAGCAGTTTGGAAATCTAGCTTATAATCCATTCAATTGTGTGTATATTCTAATCATAATGGCTCTACCTCTCACACCACAGGGAAACCCCAGAGGGTAGAATTACCTAGAGGTGCTAGGGCAACCAGAAGTATTTGTGACATGAACAGTTGGAGTAATTCAGATAATTACCATTTCCCCTAGACTTCTTATTCTGAATAGAGCCACAGTCCTGTAGTTAGAACTGAGATCCCTAAAGTTCCCTAGGGGGATTTGAGCCTGTGGAAAGGAGAGAGATTCAATATTGTTTCTGGAGAGGATTCCAGTAGTGGTGTGTCTTCCAGGAGTGAGCACAATCATATCCTGATGTGTAAAGAGTAGTTGCTTTCATTTTATTTGCATAATCATTTACAAATAGATGTACAGATGTGTACTAGTTGTTTCAACATCTGGCTATAGATTCATTTCCTCCCACCAAGGATGCTTTTGCTTATTTTCTCTCCAAATCTTTTGTTATTCTGTCTATTCCTTTGGCCTTTATCAAGTTGGGGATTATTTCAATGATGTTGCTCAAAATTATATAGTTTATCAATCAAAACCCTCTATTACTATCCTTCCTTCTAGCTATTATGCATATAATTTTGCTGAGTCCAGGATTTGACTTAATGTGTTGCAAGGCTTACGTAAAGGGACACATCGCTTAGCTAGTGAGTCTAGCCATCTGCTCAGTATATGCACTCCTTGATTCAGCTGTTTTTCGCTTTCAGAGTGTGCATATTTTGTGGTGGAATGACATGGTTGAAGAACTGGTGAAAGTTCTAGGATGCGTTATTTATGAATGAAAAGATTTAGCATAGAGTATGCTCATTGTTAAAATAGATATGCTCTCACTTCTATGAATGGGAGAAGGACACCAAACTCAGGTAGTCCACGAGAGAGAGAGAGAGAGAGAGAGAGAGAGAGAGAGAGAGAGAGAGAGAGAGAGAGAGAGAGAGAGAGAGAGAGAGAGAAAAGAGAGAGAGAGAGAGAGAGAGAGAGACAGACAGACAGACAGACAGACAGACAGAGACAGAGAGACAGAAAGACAGAGAGGAGAGGGATTAAAAGAAAAGAACTTTAAAAAGGCAGGGACTTTCAGGTAGGGAGGACTTCATAAACAAAGAACCAGACAGGATAATGAAAGAATGTGAGATATTTAAAGAACTACTTTTTTGGCAATTCAGTAGTTGACGGTGTGAAGGAGAAATTGACTAAAGGTGATGTGGAAAACAGCCAGAGGTAGTATTGATTGAAGAAGTAAGGGACAAAAAATTGAGGCACGGAAAGTCTCCACCAAAAAGTTAGGCCCCCACTTTATTTTCCTGCTGTTGCTCTTGCTATATAAACGTAGCTTGGGGTGTTAAAGCAAAACAAGTTTGGCCAGTGGAAAGCAACAGGCTTTGAGCGCTCTGGAAAAGTTGAAAGGATTTTATTTAACGCTGGCAGGCACCCGTGGAGTGGTCTCCAAAGACCGGCCCCTGAACAGGAGTGAGCCACAGATTTTACGGGCAGGGGTTTCTGGGGTGGGCTAGAGTGAAGCGGAGGCAGGTCTCTGGAATTTTTCCATGACTGGTTTCTGTTTAGTAGGATCGGGGCGGGTCTCTTGGTGGTTTCAATAAGAGAAGTCATTAACAGCTTGGGCCTTGGGCTGGTGCCATAGTAAATTCAGGGGAGGCTAATTTCCTCCTCATCCTGAGGCTTATTCTCCCGAGGCTTATTTCCTCCTCAGGGGGGCACATTGAGAGCAGAGATAAAGAGGACAGGTTTTTGAATTACTCCAAGTCAGTAGTGGGTCAAATAGACTCACTTTTTCCCTCTCAACTGCAGAATCAGTTTAGTATGAGAGAGCTGAAATTTTGTAACAGTTCTTTAGTGTTCTGTGCTTTTAACTGACCGCACTAAAGCTACATTTTGCATATTCAAATGTAAAACTACTTCTAGCCTGAATCTATAAACTTCCCCATCACGGGCCTGCTGTGCAACCTAGGTGATCAACAGTGGGTGACATGTGTCAAAGGTCATGACACTTAAAAACATCAGCTGAAATATCTCTTGTCTCCTACACATTCCAGATAAATGGTCTAATTTAGGACCTTAGCAATTGGTACTTAAAAATTCATCAGTTAAATTACAATTTTAAGTGGAAAAGCATCTTTGAACTACTTCAACTTGTGCTAATCTGAATGTGCTTGCTGTATGATATATGCTGTTGATTAAAAGGATATCAACTTAATAAGTCTTGCCACATACAAAATTCTCCATTGCATGAAAATCTTTGAGCCATAACGTATCAGAGACTAATTATGAAAATCGACTTTTCAATTTGCTTCTCAGTATAATTATCCAACTATTGAACATTATTTGCTCGGAGTAATTTCTTCCATTAAAATCATCTATTTTTTATCACCAGAAAGAGGCAGCAGACTAGTCTCAATGCCTCAGGATATTGTGACCAGTTGAAGATTCTATGCTTTGTTTCTAATATTCACTTCAGAGAAGAGGTTTCTGGGTGAGGAAAAAGGAGAGAATTATATAGATAACAGAAACATAAAAAGTTTCTTAAAAAGTTATTCACAGAAACTATAATACATAAAGAGATATGCCTCCCTCACACTCAGATCATTCAATGGAGAAAATAATAAAATAAATTAGTGATTAAAGAAACTATTACATTTACCCCATCCAGGCTCCCACTTAATACAGCATCCACGAATAGCACAGCCCTACAGCTACCCTTCAAGTTGGGTATGATCATCCTCATTTTTCATATGATGGAGCTGATTGTCAAAGAGTTCAAATAATTGACTCAAAATGTTATTGTAAGTTGCAGATTTAGGCTGAAAATCCTCAACTTCTGTCTTTAGGTTCTGAATAAATGCTGTAAACACGCAGCACCCAGTATTGCATGCTTCTGTGCTTTAATGTAGAATGCTTTCTGTTCCCTGTACTGACTTATAAACACTTATATGTATATATCAATATATGCATATATCCGTGTGTACCTATACACACATATGGATGTAATATGTATATTTGTGCATGTGTTTATGTGCAGAATTAAATATTATATACATGGAGTGAGAGAGAAATTTAGTAAAATAACCTTCAATGGAAGTTGACTAATGTTTTGTGTCCAAACCTTTCTGTTGAGACCCCCTTTGACCCACCTAAATTTCTTCTCATCCTCTTCTAATATGTGGGTATTCTTATTTTATTGGTGACATTTCTAATCTTACATCAAATGCACAGTCCTCTGTTTCTTGTTCTATCACCTTTAACAGTAGTTCTTGTTCGCTATTATGCAAAACCGTGATATTGTCCTCAACTCTTCTCTCCACCTTTTCTCCTCTTTCTCAAGGTCTCATTTCTGTCACCTAGCATCTCTGTTGCTACAATATCGATACCCAATCTCTCTAAAGAAGAGCATTTCTATCATTTGTTTAAAAGTCCTTTCAGGATTGCCTGTGACTCTGTCACTCATCACTCTGCATGAGTAGCAGAGTTGACACTAAAAGCAATTCTCAAAGTGATTCTGTAAACAATTTCAAATAATCTTCCTGCTTCGGCACCATTAATAAATCCTGCTACCTGTAACTGGCAATGTAAGATTAGACCTAGGAAATCTATTGGTGATCACTATAAGAGTCTGTGATCCCAGTCCTGCCCAGGGCTATTTCTTCTTCCATTTGATTTTATTTATCAGTATGTTTGTATTTTCAGTTTTCTAGAAATATGTTGAAATAACTTAATCACCAGTGGCTCCTCCTTTTTTTTTTTTTTTTCTTCTCTCTTAAGGATTTGTTTCAGTTATCTATCAACTCAATGATGTCACATAACAACAAAACAAAACACCTCAGTGGCATACAATGATACACTTTTCATTAGCTTAATTTTCACTGGTGTTCAGCTGTTTGGAGCTGGGCTGAGTTGATCTTGTCTGTGCTATCGTGTGCATCAACTGTAGGCATCAAGTACACTTGGTGCTGATCTTGGCTAGTCTCCTAGTCTCCTCCACGTGTCTACGAGTAGACTGCTTATCAGCTGGAACAAATCTACTCTGTAGTATGTGTCTCTCTCTTCTCTCCAGCAGGCCAGCCCCGGCACATGCCTGGTAAAGGCAGATGTACAAGGGCTAGGAAACTGAATTTTTAAAACTTTTTCAAAAATTTGGTGCTTAAGAGTTTAATTTTTAATTTTGTAATTTTTCATCAATCTTTTTTTATTGAGGTAACTTTGATTTACAAAATAAGTCTAAAGTACAAGTTCACTGTTCATCGAATATATGATAACACATCATGCCCACCATCAAATTTCTAATAGTCCTCCACCACAGTACACTTTACCTTCTTGTTATTAGTGTCTCTGGACGGAAAGGAAAGCAAGTGTAAAAATTTGAAATGGGATTTTTCATGACCTTTCCGTTCCTTGAGTCTGGGATGACCATTTCTCTCCCTTCATCTGTTAATATCCTAGTCATTTTTCAAAGCCAAGACCAAATTTCATCACTTTGTAAAAGCCTTTTGTAAATGGTATCAATTGT
This sequence comes from Solenodon paradoxus, assembly GCA_004363575.1. Lineage (NCBI taxonomy): Eukaryota > Metazoa > Chordata > Mammalia > Eulipotyphla > Solenodontidae > Solenodon > Solenodon paradoxus. The sequence continues at coordinate 139,386 of RJWH01003506.1, forward strand.
TTTTGCCTATTTTTCATTCATTCCCCATTATTTGAATAATAGAACTTCAGTTTCATTATGGATAAATGATGCTTCCCATCTGCCTCACATCAGTTTTAGGATTCCCTATAAATCAGAACCCATTATTCACTCCAAGGGGTGGATGTATGATCATGCCAATCAGCATATTCCTTCCCTTGGTAGTAATGATTGATTCAAATATAGGCACATGAATCAAACTGGTCCAAGTCAAAGATAATACAGAGATTTAGGCTAAAATAACAGCAAAGAAAATGGATTCATTTCACTGAAACTACAAAGCTGTTAGTTTATAATCCTAAAGTTTCTAATGATCGTCTTTCTCACAATGTGGACAGAGTAGCCAATGATTAAAGGCAGCACTAAAGAAATAAATAAAGCAGAGCCTTATCATGATCTGATCATCTAGATGTAGGACAAGTTCTTTTTTTTTCCATTTTTTTAGTACTTTTTAAAATCCCTGGACACATCAATTACTTGAACTGGCAGATTATATATTATTTTAGGCCTATCACATAACCAAATGAATTTGGACTAATTTTCTGAAAATTCAAATCCCTGACTCTTTGTTATCATGACGGTTAATTGTATATGTCTTCAACCTATTCCCTCCCTTCCATTGTCTACTTTAGAGATTCCTAGAGGAGGTATGCATCTAATTAAGTCTTAGAGAATCACCAAAAAAGGAGAGTTTTGTTCAAACTACTTCCCCCTTCTCTGAAGGTTCTGCTTTGCTATTTAGTTGCCAATTATTTTTATATGACATACTGAAGTGAATTTGTTGGGCTCCTCAGGAGACTTGTGATGGAGGTGGGCAGAAAGTTTAAGAAGCACTAACAATGATCTATTTAACAGTCAGCATTATAATATGATCTTTGTAAATTGATATTTATTTCTGTCATATATATGCATATTTTGTTATATTGTATATTTATGGCCGTGGATATTGTTAGGGCGAGAATCCAAACCAGATCCTAAAACACCCTTAGGGTGCCTGATAAAGAATCTGGTTGCAATCGATCCCAGCCTTAAACGAAAAGCGGCTGATTTTTCTGTCTATTTCGGCCAGGCCCGTGCTACCAGCCCAACGATCACAAGCGCTGACGGAAGGCACTTTAGCTTTCGCTACCCTAATGGACTTAGACAAATTTTGCAGATGGATGGCAAATGGCCGGAGATCCCATACATTCAGGGCTTTTGGACTTTGCACTCCCGCCCCCACCCCTTTATCCTATCAAAGAGGTTGGAATGTTAGGCTGGCCCAGGGACAAAAGCAGCAGCAGCCATGCCCGGGAAAAAGGTGGATGACGTCAGAATAAGGGATGCAACCCCCACACCTGGATTCACAGGGCCAATCCCAATCGCCATATGGGAAGCCCGCGAAATTCCTCTGCTTAAAGAGCCGGTCCCCCTTTGTTCTGGGCGCGACTTCCAAGCCCGCGACTTCCCGGCCCTCTGCGGACTTGGGAGTTTCGCCCGGGTGTGCAAACCCCAATAAAGCCCTGGCTACTCGACATTTTTTGTCTGATTGAGCTTTTCTCCTCGCGGAGCCCAGAAAAACCTTACAGATATGTATGTTTTTTCATCAGTTTATCTTCACATCCTACAACAGGGTCAATTACATATTGGGGACTAGGAAGATATTGCTTGTATGAAACCATATTGAAAATTATCTGTATTATTTTTATCTCTATACCACATCAACAAGTAACTCAATAAGTATTAGCTAAAATAAAATAAAAATAAATGGCACAATCTATTCCAAGTCATGAGCTTATTATTTTACACTCCACCTCCATCATTCCTTTTTCCTCTTCATTCTCATGTCTCCACAAAGGCCTTCTTTTTCATACTTCAACTTTCAGCAATTCAGAGATTCTTGAGATAGCCTTCTTAGAGGTTCTGTGGTTGTCCTTAGTTGTATGCTTCTTTCTTGTATTTTTTACATAAATCCTTTTTTGATTTTTTTGATAATTATAATTTGATAGTCAAAACTGCATTTTTACAGTCTTCTTGCCATACATTAAATTTATTTATTCCCCTTTAGTGTTTTAGGCCATCAAATTATAGCTACATTTTCTATGATCTTCTGATCTGAAATTTAAGGGTAAAACTATCTCCAGGCTGTATCCACATCACCATTCACAGAAGACAAAACAGAAACCCTGGAATACAATCGCCAATATCAAACCATATTTCTTCATTTTTCTACATACCATTTATTTAAGAGGAATGTCTGAATCCCTAAGCACTCTGTCCCTCCTGTAACCTCCAAATTCCCATTAAAAGGACTCAAATAAAAGAGTAGCTTCTTCCCATATGCTGCTAATAAGACATTCACCACTCCTCCCACTTTCCCTATTCTTTCTTTAGACAATAAGGACTAACATCACTATACTCTTCATTTATTTATGTCAGTTACCCTAAACAACCAGGTCTCTTAGGACACTCTTTATTCCCTAGATTCTAATCCTCATTTTCTTTAGTGCATCTTTTTTTTGACTCCATTGTTTCCTTCTTTGAACTCCTCAAGACATATTGTTATGCCTTCTTCACCTCATGGTAGCTCATTAGCAAAAATTCCCATATCTTTAACCTCTTCTCTGTAAATACCCTTCAGCTTCTTTCTCTAAATAAAAGCTTTCTCTTCCTTAAAGACATCACAGCCTCTTCAGCCTTCTTGTTAATATGTTCTCTCTCACAGTCCTTATATCTTTAATCAGAAAGTTAATTCCTTGTCATATCCAGACCATTATCGTTTTCACTGATAAAAAGCACTAGATTGCAAATGTCAACTCCTCAGACTATACACCTCCACCTCTTCTTGCAATAGGTACCTATTGATATCCTAGATCACCTTTCTTTATTGTAGGAGGATTTAATTCTTGTCTGTTGTACGTTTTCTCCAACAACTTTTCTATCACAATTATTGCCAATTTCGATATCCACATAGATGATCGTCCTGATAAGTGCTATACAGGTTTTTCACCTTCCCTCATCTACTCAATCCTGTTTTATCTACTTATTTCCACAGTCATACTAATTTTTGTCATTATTAGTCAATACAATTTCTTCCCAGTATCAATTTCCAACACCCTGCTGTCAACAAATACCTTTCGTCAAGATTTCTCTCCTTAATTCCGCAAACTGACTTCAGTGAATCCTTTGACCCATCAGTGTCTCCAATGTATTGATGTTAACCTTTCACTGCTTCAGTCCTTCAATTTCTTTACTTCCTTCCCTAGCTACCTTTAAATTCCATCGACTGTTGCCAGAGTCCAGCTCTAGCCGGTCCAGGGATCCTAGAGGATGGATGGCATCTGCGAAGACGAAGGGGAGGGAATGAGAGAGCCCAGTTCTTTAGTTCATCTGGCAGGCATCTTTGGCATCTCTGCGGGATAGCCAGTGAGCATTTTATTTTATAGTTTTCTTGAACACATACATTTGGCAATTTTGTAAGCAAACATTATCTCATTGTTTCTGTTGTTTTATCTTTTCCTTTTTTCTACCTTGTCTGGCAACTTTTTCCAGATAACATCTGAGTGACATTCCTTGGTTACAGCCACAATGCATTATATATGCCTTTTTCAAAGGTCACTTGTTTTAACATTAACCACATTCTTTTACATACATACAAGGCCAGTTTTTTCCTATATCTATTATCTCTTGCTATATATGAAGCAGTCTTTTACAATCATCAAATATTTCTACTTGGAAAAGTTTGCATAAAGGAAAATGTTACATCTTATAATCACTTACTTATTTCCTTCATGGGTCCCAAGATTCCCGGCAATGGCGACAGCCTATATTTATGTAATATTTGGCCAATGGTTTCCTAATGGCCTGTTTTGCCTGCTCAGCCAGTAGGCACCAGGGAGGGCCTGATCTGCCTGACCAGGAAAGGCAACATTCTTACTTGTTTACACCTCCCTTTGTAGTTAATTATTCTATTACCATTTTCATCATAAATACCCTTATAGGACAATGGCTCAAGGGTTGTGTAAAATGGTTCAAACCCTACAGATCTAGCCCCTCTGGGGGGATGCCATACAAGGCCTCTAATCTTGATTATGTTGCTGTTTAGCTGGGTTTATTTTTAAAGGGGCCGCCTTAGGTCCTGTTTTCTGAGCTGTTGTAACAATTTGTTTATAGAAGGACATGGAGTTTCCGTGGGGAGAATTGTCAGGGGTGCAATTGGGTCAGCAGTGGAATTCACGCGGGAAACTTCTGAACTGTTATTGAAATCATAGGGTGGTCTCAAGCCCGTGCGCACGGTGCACAGACTAATTAGTATTAACAATACGAGTGGAAATGCCGAGATACGGTTCCCAAAACCTATTCTGTGCAGATGTCTTTCCCAAGCTATGACTGTGTCATCCAGCAAGGGTGGATCGGCTCTCGGCAGACTTTCATTAAGGTCTTTTTCTTACACAGTCCTATAACTTCTTTAATCATTTCTTGTTTTATTGATTTCTCATGTCAAAAGCACAAGCTTGGGAAGCCCAGATCAACACCTATTCTCTGTATAAACATGTACAGCAGACAGTGCATTTGGAAAAGCACATAAGTATGGAGACATATCTCACTTTAAATTTGTGAGACTACTCAACTTCAAAGGGGTCCTTAATACATACAACTATACTATCTTTTCTAGTCCACTCATTTCTTCACTCTCTTAGATTTTCCCCTTATATTTTCTTGTTTTTCTCTTCAAATTTCTGATGCCTACTCTTGTAATGTTAGCTTAACTGAAGACATTGCTTCATTTCTGAGAAAAGTGAAGTAATCAGAAGAGGACTCCTGTGATCCTGAATCACATTTACCTACAATGTTGCCTCTGACCACATGTATTTCGTTTTCCTTCTTATTAAAATGATTGAAATATTGTGCTGTTATTAACATTGCGCTCCAGATCTTATATTTTGTCACTTGTGCTCCAGATCTTATATTTTTTCATCTGTGTAAGGCCACTGTTCCAGTAAACCTCACCCTTTTTTCCCCACATTATTGATTTTCTCTGTTTATCAGATTCTCCCCATCAGATAACAATTAAATTTCACATACAAGAAAAATATTTTTTTTTCATCTTTCTTTTATCTCAAAATATCCCCACATTTTTCTGGCTCCATAACTCTTTGGTATTTCTCTTCCCATATTCTCTTTTGAACTGATTCTAGTCATGTTTACATCTCCATGCATTCACTGAAAAAGCTCTGACTAAAATCACTTATATTACTAAATTCGTTGGTCAATTCTCAATTATCAACTGGACTACTAATCAGTATTTGTAAAAGTTGATAGCTTTACCCTCAAAACATTTTCTTCACTAGATTCTTAGAGCCTGAATGTTGGCTTTCTTTCTACATCTCTAAGTACTTCTTTTTAATCTCTGTATATATTCATCTTCATATTACTGTTCTCTTAAAGTTGGAGTATCTCAGGAGTGAATTCTTGAAATCCTTTGATCTAGTTTGACTTCCTAGATGATTTCATAAAGTCTCATGACCATAAATACAATTGTTTGCAGTGTAAATACCCAAATATATATTTCCAACTCAGCTCTGTTGTCTGAAATCTAAACTTTTATACTCACCTTTAGATTCGTTAGCTGTACTGAACTGTCACCATAAATTAATAGTCCTAAACAAATTTTCTGATGTTCATCCAAATCTGTTCCTGCAATTCTCTCCTCAGTTAATGGTAACTTCATCTTTACATTTGATTAGGACAAATCCTTGAAGTCATCTTTTTCTCTTGCCTCCCTTTACTGAAGCTATAAGTAAAATACATTAGTTTTACTCTCAGATATATTCAGAATTGAACCAGTTCTCGATAATTCCATCACTGTTTTTTTGCTCCATGCCACCTCCACTATTGCATTAGCTACCTAAATTGTGTTCACTTCATCCTCACCCCTCTTTCACGTATTCTCAGTATACCAATGTATTCCTGTTGAAACTGCAAATCAGGTCATGTCAACCTTCTATTCTAAAACCTCAATGACCCCATTTCATTCAGAATAAAAGCCACTTCTTAAAATGGCCTCAAGACTATATGAGCTAATTCACTGTCTCCCCTTTGACTCCATCATCTGTTAGTTTTAGCACTTGCTTGCCATTCTGACATGCTTTCACCACAAGGCCTTTGAAAAAGTTCTTGCTTCTTCCTGTAATACTCTTCTCTTAGATATACCCATTAGTGGTTCCTTTACCTCCCTCATTAGATTTTTGTTTAAATGTCACCTTGTTTGTGTGGTCTTTCTTGACTTCTCCTTTAATAGTTGTAATTCTCACACTGGTTTTCCTTATCCATCTTTTACAATCTTGTTTTTCCCCATGGCACTTGTCACCATTTAGCAGGGAAGTAATTTAATGACTTGTGATTATGATTACGTCGGAACTATAATGTAGGTGCCAAGAGACAAAGGATCCTTATTTGATTCACTAATATGTCCTCTGCACCTAAACATTGCCTATCATAGAGAAATTGCTTGATAAAATTTTCTGGAATGTATGAGTAAATCCATTTATGCCTGATTGCTGTTCTTCCTTTAATGTTGTAGATTATAATAACATATTGCTTTTCTTTTCTTGTTATTTCCAAATACCTAAGCAGTACTCTTTTGTTGGTCAGATTTCAATGACTTGACTTATTCAGAAAGCAATAAAAGAGAAACTGAAGTATGATATGAATTTGGCATTCTATCATGTTGTAGAAAGTTGTTCATAATCTATTGTTTTTTTAAATAAATAAAATCTATATTCTAGTAATCCACTTTTAGAGAAAAAGAGAAAGAAAGACTAAGAGAAAGGAAGGATGGAAGGAAGAAAAGATGAAGGAAGGAAGAAAAAGGGGAAATCTCGTGAGTATATTAAACTTTATGAAAGTATAAACATAACTTTCTGCTAATAGCAACCTTCAATTATGAAGTTTCAGTAGAATGAGTTAGATTGAAGGGGGGTTCTCATTTTACATTATTCATTTTTAGATTTTCTGAAATCACTTTGCACAAATGCATCGCTTTGGCAATGTGCAAAACAGTAAGCATGAAAGTAAAAGAGAAACTAGTAAAATTGTAAATTTGTTGCATTTTTACATACTCTGTATTCATGCATATTCTAGCCAGTTTCCCCAATTTTTTGACCTCATAAGCTGAAAATCACACATCAGATTGAAAATATAGAATCTATAAATTTGAACATACATATTAAAATCTGAGCACTTCACTCAATGATGCCTATGCTAAACCTTCTTTATAATCATGCTGGCTCAACTATGTAATGTCTGGACTGAGTTGGTGACTTTAGTATTGTGCTTAATAACTGATAAAAACAAGCAAATAACACACTATCTTGGTGAATTTAAACAAGTCGATAGGTTGGGAGATAAGAATGAAATTACCCAAATTCTCATATAATGCACTAAAAATTCTCTGTAATTTGTATTAATCCAAGATATTTTCACATAACTTGCTGAATAATTTTACTATTGATAACTAATCTCAAATAATCTATATACATTGCTATCATCAATGTAATAATGTCTCTGAGTATTTTTTAACTAGCCATATGACTTAATAGACTAAATTTTTAACAGCCGAAAACTTTTCAAATACAAATATGCCACTTCTTGAAATTTCAAGGTTTTAGATTTTTGACCCATTATAGCAATAGTCAACCACTGATCTTAGCAAATACAGTCATTTAAACTGCCTTCTCAGCATGCAAAATGTGTAGTTTAAAGAAATTTTTTTCCAGTTTCCTATAATTTTGCTGTATTTGCCAGGAAACCAAATGCATGTCAACATCAACTAGAATGTTATATTTATAGTTCCTAAAGATAAATTAGAACTTCAACTCCTGATTAAAACCATAGTGAATTCAGTATTAAAGCTTCTTCTCCCCATGGTATATAGCACCAACTTCTTTCTGTCCATAAAAATCATGCTACTTTCTGAGGCATATATGAAATATTCATTTTTCTTGATTTATCATATGTTGTGTCTTCTGAGTGACAACTCAAAAGTAGAAAGGGAAAAAAGATGCAGATCTCTTGCTGTGATCTAAGTGTAACAACTGAGTAAAAGGTGAAGGTCTAGTACTGCTCATGCAGGGATGGCAATTTCTTCTTGAACTCATTCTCAGCAGATGGTAGGTCACAGCAGGCTAATGCTCTCAAACAAGTCATGATGGCTGACACCAAATTCCATTAGAGACATAGTCTCAAAGGTTTGGTGCATAAAAGTAATGTACTCAGTACAGAGTTACCTAAGATAATTGAATTCTGGGCATGAGTCCTACAACAAGCATGGAAAGAGCAATGGCAATGTCTTAGAATTTTCTTAGTCTGGATTAGAGGAGGAAGTACAGACCTGAGATCATTAGTCTCAGTTTGATTTAGAAATACATTATTACCGTTATCCACCAAAATACATACAAGAAGAAATAGATGATCTGAATAGACCTTTACCAATGAAATCATAATAACTAAATGAAATCTATCCCAGGTATACAAGACTGGTTCGACATTCAAAAAACAATTAATGTAATCTATCACATCCACAAGTTAAAAATGATCATATCAATATATGCTAAAAAACATTTGACAAACCCAAGACCCTTTCATAATAAAAACTATTAGTGAGCTAGGACTAGAGGGGAACTTCATTAACTTAGAAGAGGATATTTACAAAACCCTGCAAATAACAGCATACTTAATAGTGATAAACTCAAAACTTTTCAACTAAGATCTAGTACAAAGATACGATGCCCCTTCTCACCACTCCTTTTTAGCATCACACTGGACAGTCTTGACAATGTAATAACACAAGTATAAGAAATAAAAGCTATATGAATGGTAAGAAAGAAATAAAACTTTGCTTGCATAAGATGCATGCCTATGCACAAAATATGAAAGATGCACCAAAAATCCCTTGTAACTAATAGGTGAGATTGCAGGATACAAGATAAATATACAAAAGTCAAGTGCTTATCTATACACTGAAAATGAGAAAAAGGATTTTGAAATTAAGAACTCAATAACATTTACATTATAATCCCCCAAAATAAATACATAAGTATAAATCTAACAAATATATGCAAAATCTATGAAGAAAACTATAAAACTCTGATGAACAATATCAAAGAACAAAATAAATAGAGAGATATTCCAAGTACATAAGTAAAAATACTCAAGATTGTCAAGATGTCAGTTCCTCCAAACTTACTCTGTAGATTCTGTGAAATTCCAATCAAAATTTCAAGTTATACTGTAGATATTAATTCTCTTGTTAAGATAGGGTATAGGTAGGAATGAAGGTGAGTAAAGAGAGGAATTCAGGACGATATTATTGTATTTAGTTGTTGATCCTGGTTGTTCTCCCTGGCCCTGGGAGTTAAACCAGGGACATTGTGATATATGTGGCAAACACCCAATCACTAACCACCTGCTATATTGTAGATATTGACAAATTGATTCCAATGTTCATATTGTTACAGTTTTTGGTAGAAACCACGTGAGCACTCTTTGGAAGTATTTTAGGTAGATTTATTACACACGTGGTCTCAGCTGGCATTTCTTCCCCAAAGAGCTGAGCCCCGGTTTCTGGTTAGAACATGCTTATATAGGCTAGAGCAACGCAGGAAAAGAGGGATGTAAATCACGGGAAGGGGTTTCAAGCTCGGGAAGTTCTTTGTCTGCTGGCGACATTCCATCAAACTCAGGTTACAGGAGGTGTCATGACTTTTCTTTATAGCTGCTGGAGGTGGTAGGCAGGCCCCTCCACATTCTCCCATTTTTTTGATGACAATTAGCTTTGATGAGGAATTGGGGCGAAGACTCGATCTGGCTGCTTCCTGCTAGTTAGGGCAGTAGTGTGTGTGTGGGGTGCAGCATCTTGGACCTTTTGAATATAGAACAGAGTATAGTTGGTATTCTTGTTCATCATTGGGGGTTATGGGGTTATACTGCCAAGCCAGCAGACATGCTTCGTTGTGACCTGTTAACCAACTGTGTTTTTGGTGGATGAAATCAGGCCTATTATGCCAGGTACAGGACAAGGGGAGTAAAAGGCAGGCTCCCTAAAATGAGTCCCATGGTTCCTAATAGATCTTTAAATCCTCTAATTCAAGTAAACTGAGAAAACCATTTTTAGTCGAAGAGAGGCTCCCATTTCTGGACTGGAACATGGAATATTTTCCATATGCCTCTGGCAATATCTTTAACTGTTTTCTGGTTATCTATTTGTAAACAGCAGTTTGTTAAATTGAACTTAGTGCAAACCCTTCTTTTTCTGCTAATAAGTATCTAAGGCCAATCGGTTCTGGAGGATTGCATCTCTCATCTGGGTAGCCAGCAAGTGATATTTCTGCTTCTGCTTGTAATCTTATTAGTTTGTTTAGGAGGTAGATGGGGGGTTTGGTAGCCCCAGCTGCCATTCTGTGCCCAAGTGTCAGGGTCATAGGTCTGAATTATTCTCTCAGGGGGCCATTCATTGCCCCATCCGTTAGCATCACCAGTCGAAGTAAGATCAGTGTCTATGCTCCACTTTGGTCTGTCTGACATCATAAATTTTAACTCCTAATGTATTCCCTATAGACTTTCCTAAGAGGAAAAACTGAGGTCTGATTTTGCCAATGGTCGACGTAAGCTTGACAGGTAGCAATCCCATGGAAGGGATCTGCAGAGCTGGCTGACAAGGCAACTGAGAGGAGTAAGGCTCAGAGTATGATAAGAGCAATGGACATAGACATGGGGTCTCCTGGTGAGTTATCAGTTTTCTAAACCTCTGGCAGATTACAGGTTAGCCTGATATGGGTGGGAGACAACTGCTGGACAGTCCGGGCAGAGCTCTGGTTGAAGGGGTCTCTCCCTTGACTGGGTGATCTGCTGCTCTGGCAGGTTGTCTTTGCTCAGGAATGATAGATCCAAGAATTCAGCTCTGTAACTTTAAGGCTTATGGGAGAAGTTAGTATGACAAGATAAAGTCCCTTCCAGGTAGGTTGAAGGGGTTCTTTCCCAGTTTTTTTTATACATAACCTTCTGGTTTCTTTAGGTTTCCCCTCCCATCTATTTAATGGAGTCGGTTTTACCATATAGAGTCTCCAAAGGGAGAGAAAAGATTTTATTCTGGCCCTGGGGGTACAGCATACCCATAGGAGGGCTGTGGGCAGAATGTCTGTTCAAGGTAGACTAGTTTCCTGACATAAATTAGCCATAACCTGTTTGAGGGTCCAGTTCATGTGTTCTACGTTTTCTGAACTCTGGGACCAATAGACCATGTATAAGTTCCATTGGATACCTAGGGCCCTAGCTATCTGCTGTATTACATCTGCTATGAAGCCTGGGCCATTGTCTGATTCTATAGTTCATTATGTCCCCTACCAAGGGATAATGTCTTTTAGCAGTGTATTGGTTACTGCTCTTTTCTGTACAGAGAATGTGCAGATAAAACTAAGTGACATTTATCTCCTCTGCTAGGTCCTATCTCAGTAAT